>VZRQ01010455.1:657112-679448 GCA_013397975.1 Machaerirhynchus nigripectus
ACCCGAGGGAACGGCCTGAAGCTGTGTCAGGGAGTTGTGTTAGGTTGGATATTGGAAGACGGTTTTTCACTCAGAGGGCGGTTGGGCACTGGAACAGGCTCCCCAGGGAAGTGGTCACAGCACCAGCCTGACAGAATTCAAGAAGCATTTGGACAATGCTCTCAGGCGCATGGTGTGATTTTTGGGGTGTCCTGTGCAGGGCCAGGATCTGGACTTTGATGATCCTTGTGGGTCCTTTCCAACTCAGCAATTTCTACAGTTCTTTTATATGATTCTATGGGGTTTTTTCCTGATTGTCATTGTTCTGATGCCTGTTGGTAAAAAAAGAAGTGACTTTCACTTTTCCCCTTCTTAAAAGGCAGGTTTATACTCCTCAGATTTGTAAAATTCTGAGTGCTGAAGGGAAAATTCTAGTTGCAAATGCTCAGAAATTATGATTTGTGACCACAGAATGCTGGGAGCATGGACCCATGACTAGGCTGAGGTGCCCCATGCAATTGCTCTCAGGTTTGGTGCTGGTGCAGGTGTACACAAGGAATCTGTGATGTATTTCTGCAGACTCCAAGTCGAACCACTCCAAGTAGAACCACATATTGCAGTAAGACTCTGCCCAGAGCATTGTTCATTAAATGTTTCTCTTATATTTAAGTATAAATGTAATTTCTTACTTAATTCACCATTAGGGGTACCATAAAAGTCCCTGATAGTGCCTAAAGATCAAACCCAGCAAACAAACACAGAAAGCAAACACCTCCTCCATTCAGCTACTCCAATTAAAAATCACTTTGTTTTGAAGACTTCATTCAATCATTGCATAATTGTGGTTTTCAGAGTTTTATATTTCTCCTTCCATTTGTACCATGAGTGCAGGTAGCCTCCTGCTACCCTTCCCCATTTGATGTCAGAAGTGGTGCTGAAGTGCCTGCTGTGCCTGTGTGACACAGCAGGTACTCAGCCAGTGAGACAAGAGTGCAGAGCAGTCACAAGCACAAGGACAAAGCAACAAATGGCCAAGGAAAGGAAAAGTCTCATCCAGCTCTAGGGGAGACCAAAGGCAATCCTTTTTCTCCCTTCCCATTTGTTCCCCTCCCTTCCTGTGCACACCCCAGAGCTGCCAGCAAGACAAGGCACCCCAACACCCCCAAACCCAGGTCATTTTCAGACAGACACAAGCCCTTCCAAAAAGCTGTTAAGCAAGCTGTATTTTTCTTCTCATCCATTTGTTTTGATCCATTTATCCTTTCATAACCAACCAAATTTTCCTGTGGGTGGCTGAGTCTGCGTTCAATGCGATGATCATGGTGTCTGCAGAGAGTCAATGGGTTACAGCAGGCAGTTCCCCTGCTCCAGCACCTTCACTTTGATGCCAGCACACTTCATGGCTGCCAGCATGCAATGACTGACTGTCCTCCTCCTCCCTGTCGTCTCCATTTGGATGCAGTGAGGGCGGATCTCTTCTTTGGGGCATTGGTAAGGCAGCAGGCAGGAGCACTCGGTCTGCGTCTCTGGGGATGAGTGTGTGGAAATTTAGCAGCAAATGTGATGACTAAAACCAAATTTTATACTTTGATGACATTTTGAAGTCCAACAGGGAAAAACACTCTTTGATGTTTGTGATATATTAGTTACAAAAAACCTGTAGTGCATACACTAGATGGCTGGATATTAGGAATGGAGACATAATCAGCTCTAAATAACAGGTTTTGCAGCAGTGGCCCATACAAAAGCAGAATTGATCTAACTATTTTTATCCACTGGCTTTCCCTGACTTTTCTTCTAGACAAAGATATATTAAGTTGACTTTCTATTCCCAATTATCCTTGAACACAATCATGCTATGAAATGGAGTCTTAAGGTCCATATTGTGTCAGCTCCTATTTCATTAAAACTCTCTTTATGAATGCTAAGCTACCTACTGCTGGCCTGTAGTAAAGCTCAGTCCTGCTGGTTATTTCATTACCTATTTCTGATCTAATCAGGTTCTGACTCTTTATATTCTTTCCCAGAAATTCCCTAGGCAGAGTTTCTGCCTTTGGTTTCTTAAAACATGAAAAATGTGTGCTTTCCTCCATTTAGCTTCTTTCACAGTACTGCAGTATCTTCTGTCCCTGAGTTGATACCAACTACTCACTCTCAGGAAAAACAGAACTTTCATTTCCTAAATGTTTGCACACACTCATGAAAAGTGGACTTCTGTGGAGATGGTGAAGAGTCCAGTTCTAATCTCTTGAATGCCACACTGACTTATCTTATTTAATGTATTTTTCTCCCCTCTCATTTTTCTGAACTGCCTCTGTAGGCTTTTGAGAGAAAAACAATGAAATGCTGGCACAGTATCCAGCTTGAAGACACTTGCACAGGGGAAGCAGAGCTAGGCTTCTTAGAGGCTCTGGAATAAGTAATTTTTAAAAAATTATCAGCTTTTTCCCAGGAGCACAAGGTGCCTAGAGGTTCCACCAGAACATGTCCATCGATGGACACACCTGGTCATGCCCTCTGCTTGAGCCCACAAGGAACAACATCTCATGCAGTAATTTTACAGCCCCCTGCTTCAAATTCTATGCTGCAGAAATCTTGCATCTTCAAAACAAGGGCTTAGGATTGCTACACACTGCTGTTGCTTTATTTATCATTAAGCTGACCAGGTGGGATAAGAATCAGATTTGTCACTGGCAGCAAGGGATGGAGTGAGTGTGTCTGTCACTCAGCCTTTACCTGGCAAGCACTTGATGTGCCTGGAGCCAGTCAGCACCGCAGACATTTACAGGAAAACCTACTGCTCTTACCACCTGGTTACACAGTAAATAGCCAAGCTGCACACCAGTGTTTAGAGAATAATCCTCTTAAGGATTTTACCAGCTTAGCTAGTTCATTAAAAGTCTTAATAAACACAGTTTTCATATATGAGTATTTGCAAATTTTACCATTAAAATCCCATTAAGCCTGATGGCCCCAGTCTGGCTTTTGAAGTACTATCATGATTTAATTTCACAATTTAATTATATGCTGTAGAGGGTGTGGCCCAAATTAAATCCTGAAGTACAAATTAGGGGCTAGTAGCCTCACAAGGAATGGGTGAAAATATTACCAACTACATTTTTGTGATTAAAGATTCAAATGTTAATTCTCCTGAAAACGTTCCCTTAATCACCAAGTACCTCTTGTGCCTTTCTAATGGGAGGTAACAACACTACACTGGTTGTGAGCAAAGGGAAAAGGCACCTAAGTGTAACACAAGATATCAGGGACACAGGACTGACTACACTTCCACACTCTTTGTGCCAGAGGGACCACAATATCTGTAAATCCTGTTTTTGGAGCAGTGAAAGAGTCAGCACATTTTACTTTTAGGTCCAAAGGGATAGCTAAATCTCACCATTCAGAAGTCATACCTTGACAAACCTCCCAGTCATAGCAGGTGTCATAGCCACAGGGCACTCTCTTCAAGCTGTTTGTAGAGAGCTTCGCCCTCTCAATAGCCCAGTCTAGGTTGGAATTACCATGGCAAGGGCCAGCATGCAAGAAATGAAATGACTGCGCTCCAAGGCACATTTCAGCTGAGTACTGACAGCTGGGCTTGGTCACATTCTGTTCCGAAACAGCATGTAGCACACAGATGTCTTCTGAGTAGTGGCTGCTCAAAGGAAGAAAAGAAAAATTATTTTAGCAGGCTGTGGAACAAGTTCATGCTTTTAAACAGTCCATTAGCATCAGATGAAACACAGCAAAGCCATGACCAGGCTGGAGATCTATCTAAAGTCCTAAGGCTGCCCCAGCAGGACCTGAACCTGATAAAACAAATGCTATGAGATGGGGAAGCTTTGGTTCTGTCCAATAGCTGGGAGGTAAAGGACATGCGTCTGTACAGAAAAAAGGAGATGCTGTTACCTCCACAAGGATGTGAAATTTCCACAGCGCCTGGAGTGGCTTTTCTGAGGTAATGAGTCCCTGCAGCTGTGTGTGCAAGTCTGTCTCTGACACACAGTTATCTTGGGACCAAAGGCAGGCAAAAACAGTCATGCTGCTTGTAATTTCCTTTTTTACGTATTGCTCTGGTCACTGAGCGAATTCATTCCTAGAAGATGCATGTATTTCCAAGCAGCATCGTTTTGTGGAGTTTAGTAATTTCCCAAAAAGAGGATCATAAAATCATAGAATGGTTTGGATTGGAAGAAACCTTAGAGGTCATAGCTCCAACTCTGCATGTTCCTTGTGCACAGTGATGACATTGGAGAAATAAAGAGAAAAAAAGGGAAGAGTTGGGGTCTCCAGTCGCAGAGAGCACTGTAGATTAAAGGATGTGCTGTGGTGTCCCATTACATTAATGTAATTGGGTGCATTAGGGAGAGCATTGTCGGCAGGTAATGGGAGGTGACCCCGCATGTCTACTGAGCCCTGGTGAGGCACACGTGGACAGCTGTGTCCAGTCCTGGGCTCCTCAGCACAACAGAGACATGGAATGCCTGGAGCAGGTCCAGTGGAGGGTAACAAAGATGATCAAGGGACTGGTATCTCTATTATGAGAAAAGGCTATGGGAGATGGGCCTGTTTGGTCTCAGGAAGAGGTGACTGAGAGGGGACCTCATCAATGTCTGTCAGTGCCTGCAGGGAGGGGTCAGAGGGGGCACCAGGCTCTGCTCGGTGGTGCCAGGCAATAGGACAAGAGGCAATGGGCAGTCAGTGATGCACAGGAGGTTCCATCTGAACATGAGGAAAAAGCGGATTACTGTGAGGGGAACAGGTTGCTCAGAGAGAGTCTGAGTTGCTGTGGAGTCTCCCTGACTGGAGATATCCAAGCACCATCTGAACACAATCCTGAGCCGTGTGCTCTGGGATGGCCCTGCTTGAGCAGGGAGGTTGGACCAGGTGACCACTGGGGACCCTTCCAACCTGACCCATTCTGTGATCTTGTGATTGTTCATTTATTTCATAGGCTATAAACAGGGCTGTAATTTGAATACAGAGGAACAGCTAGCTAATATCTGAACAGAAAGCAGTCTTGATTTGCAGTTGTCTTTTCCTGCTCTTCCTGTTTGGTATCACAATGGTCTCTTGGTCTATCATTAGAGAAACTTTGACTTCTAATTACAGTACTTACCCACAGTCTTCTTCTGGAGACATACAAACACACTGGGACCCAACCTGCTTTTCTCCTGGATTGCAAATACCTCTAATGTTAGTTTGCACATCTGAAACAACAGAGCGAAAGCTACTGTCACTGTTAAAGAGTGAACAGAAGTATCTTACACTCCTACCAGAAAAGCTGAAATGGGTTTATTTCTATTTGTCCTAAGTTTCTCTCTTCAAAAGCTCCCTGGTTGGCATGATGCAAATATTTTCATGAGTCTTTGCAAAAATCACTGGAAAATCCTGTTTAACAAGAGAAAGCTGAAGTTTCAATAGAATGCATTTTCCTACTTTGCTTTCATAAAGCCTTGTTGATGCAGCTGGGGTTTTGTTTTGTTTGGTTTTGGTTTTAAGCAAACAGTTGCAGTGTCTCAATTTCATTATTGAAGTTTACAGTACACTGCATCCAAAAATTCTGAACTTAATGCAGAAGTTTGGAGCTGAAATTCTGTCACCATGGGGGGCACAAAGTAAAACCAAAATTACTGAACAGCTGCTATATGTCTTAAACCCAGTCATCAGCCTCCTAGTTCTAGCTAGCTGAAATAAACACTCCTGTTAATACCAATATGGAAATAGTAAAGTAACCGCAGGCATACTAACCTTTTTCACATTTAATAGACCTCAGAATAGGAGGCATCCAGGACAGGTCTTTCCCACAGATATATTTTGTGTGACCAGTGACTGTAAACCCAGTTTGGCAGCTCAGCTTCATTGTTTCACCAATGTTGTACTGTTGCTTAAATGGGGAAATTGTGACACTGTCAGATATTGGTGGCCTGAGGCATACTGAGGCTGTAACAAAAAATTTTAAAAAAGCATAATTCTTGTTGGTTTAATGCTGTGTGGATATTTACAGAAAGTCATAATGCTTTATCTGAAGAACCATATAAAGGCACTCAGTGATACTGAACATTTGTCTGACATTCAAAACCAATAAAAATTTAACATAATTAAGTCTAGAAAATTTCAGTGCATTTTCATAGTCTTTAAAATATTTTTCAAGTAATATCTAAATAATGACAATATGTTTCTAATGTATGCCAATGTAAGCAATTTAATTTTGCTGTTTAAAATAGTAAGAATGGCATTTAACAGCATATTTTAATTTTTCTTTTGTGAATTAAACAAAATCAATGGCAATAGAAAGCTCATAAGTATATTCGAGTGCATTTTTTTTTGTAAAAATGAAGGCTAAGTAATGAAATCACACCAAGTTTTAGAAAACTACTGAAATCTCTCTTGTTAGCAAACACAGACCAGTTCTGATCCTTAATTCTTAACTGACCTATATTTCCTTCAAGGCATTGATTTATGGTAGAGATTTTCAAGGCAGCCTGGGAGGTCATGGTTAGAAACACATCATCCATTTAACATAAAAGAGAGTAGACAAATTTCTGTAAGAATGATTTCTTCTTCATAACTGTATCAACTTAAAGATATCTCTGTAAGACTGCAAACAAAAGGTGAGTCCTTTTGTTAAAGGTATTTAAAACTAGAAAAGAGAAGGATCTCACAGCATCCCTCTGAGGATTTTCTGATGCACTGGATATTACATAATAGTAACCCTTCTGAATTAAAAGAGGAGTGATGTAGTAACTCACGATGTTTTTGCCATGTCTACATGAAATACCTTCTTAAAATGTTATCTTTTCAGATATCTCAGAGATCCTTTTTTTCTAAAACCTGTATTAAAATCTTTTGTGTGTCTTTTTCTTCAGCCGCTATTTTGTATCTATGCATTTTGTTCATTTCCTCTTTCTTACGTTGGCACTCAACGTGTTGCTGTGTCCAGGTTTGATCTGGCAGACACCGAAGGTATTGATAGCCAGTGAGGCGGTGACCACTCACACAGGCAATTTCAGCTTCCTCCCCCACAGCATAGTGGTTCTTTTCGTTCTACCAAAAAAAAAAAAAAAAAAAAAAATTAAAAACCCAAACCAAAATGCTCTGCAAGAATCTATGGAAACGAGACAGGGCATTGTCAAAGGAAACAACAGCAAAATCCTGATAAGATGTAATGAATGCATGCTTTTCCTACTCTGAAATATGAGTCATCCACTCACCAATACAATGATAAGTTTGTCCAGTTGCAGTAACTGATGTCATGGCTACAAAACAAGGATTCAAGGGCCACTCGAAAAGGAATTTTACCTTGACTTTTCTTCAGTTGCTGGTGTAGTGTGGTGGGCTAGAGTCCTGCAGCATTCCTTGAACACAGCATCACTCTGACTAGCACAGTAGCTAGATTGGATATCAGGCACATACAGCAGAGAAGCTGTAAAATTTCCAATCTCTGCAACTACTACACTTTGCTTCTGTGTAATTTTTCATGCTCACCCTGATAAAGCCATATTCTGGTGTGTCTGGCTTAGAACATCCAGACTCAGGTTCACCAATCAAGACATTCTCTTCTCTCCTGGCTTCATCATCATTTATACAAGGAGCACCTCTGAAAAGTGAAAATTTGCTGTAAGGATGTGTCTTAAGCATTCATGTCACCAAGTAACAATGGCAGAATGTCAGGAGAGCTGCAAGTGTGTCCTGTCATCCTCCCCCCATAATTTTATTCTGTTAAATAAAAGACGGTGGACAAAACTTCAGGTTGATGGGGGGAGAACGTGAGAGCAGTAAAAAGTGCTAAATGCATCTAGCAACATAATTAATTAAATATCTTTATACAGCAAGAAAAAGAGGTAAAAAGAGCAACGTAACAGGAAGTCTGAATAATCCATGTAATTCTGTTGCAGCCAGGCAGGGCTTAAAGGTGGCTGGTCTCTGTGAGTATGGAACTGTACAGCCCATGGTGTCTAACTGAGTAACAAAGAACTGTGGAGCCACTGCTTGTAATCCTCTCCTATTCACTATGGAATCCCCTCTGCAGTCATTACAGCAGGGATAGTGAAAATCCTGTTTCAGCTCTTGGTCCCAGTGGAAAAAATGAGGCCTTGGTGTTGAAGATGAAAAAGCTGAGCCAGTTTGGGGTTAGGATTTGAAGCTGAAACCATGCTGAAAAGGTACATCAGGTATAGTTAAAATGGGAATAGGAGAAACTTGGTATCTTCATCTGAACTCTCTGTGAGACTTTCAGATCTAAACTTCTAAGAAAACAGGATGTGATNAAAAAAAAAAAAGAAACTGTGTGCTCCAGCAAAGAGAAGCAAAAAATTCTCCATGTCTTTGGAAAAGAAGCCATGCAAAGCAGCATACATGATCAATAGGCATACTGTAGTATACAATTCATCAGTGATTTTCTAGGAATAAACTATTAATAAATCCAAATGTGAAGCAAATGGAAGAGATTTTGAGACTTTTCCTTCTCTCTGCTCCACTGAGGAAATTCAGAGGGGAGAGTTGTGTGATACTTCTCCTCAGTAGTCACAGAGCCACTGTGGAGGGCTCCTTAACTATCCCATGACTATGGGGATCTTTTGATCTTCTTACCTGTCTGTGAACACAGAGACATAGCAGTCCTCCTCTTCTTCCCGCGGCCCTTCACACGGCTTCCCGCCGTTCATTGGGGAGGGGTTATTGCACTCCCGGGTCCTTCTGGTTTTGAAGGAAGCATCGCATGGACTCCATTCAGACCAGCAACCCCATCGGCCATCGACAGCAACTGCAAGGAATGAAAGAAACACCATCTTTTGGCAGACCAGTACCATACACAGTATTTCTTTTAAGGCCACGTATGACAGGGATAGAGGTAAATTCAAAATAGCCATTTCCAGAAGATTTAAAATTGTTAAGGGAGTAGATTGCATCTAGAATATTAAGTTTTCCAAAAGGTGGCCAGTGAAATTGCAGCTACTTCATAAAACCCTAAAATACATTTACCTTTCTGGTTTTGATTGCAAATAACATTAAAACCCAGAAGCAGCATATTTTATACTTTTATTGCACACAGATGTATGAGTTTTCTGGTACTGACAAGTTTCTTAGATAGGTAATTATTTAATGAGTTTTTGAATAAATCTGAGTTCTAACACCATGTCTAAACCCCAAACGTACCTACCATGCCAGTTAAATTAAAACATTACTACTACTGCCTTCTCTTAACCCCTGGCGTATTTTATCTGTACAACCATGAAACATGCATAAAAATTTCTACTTACACACCCTCTTTTCAATGCATGCAGTGGACCTCCTGTATCCATCTCTGTCTTCAGTTGCTTATTTCTTTCAAAATATTCCTCTATCAGGGTCAGATAATGAGACCTGTATCTGCCTAAGTGACTTTACCTTATGTTCCCTTTTGGTTGTGGAATATAAACATATGTAATGTCTCTTTTGTTTCCCTTAGGT
This sequence comes from Machaerirhynchus nigripectus, assembly GCA_013397975.1. Lineage (NCBI taxonomy): Eukaryota > Metazoa > Chordata > Aves > Passeriformes > Dicruridae > Machaerirhynchus > Machaerirhynchus nigripectus. The sequence continues at coordinate 666,542 of VZRQ01010455.1, forward strand.
ATGGCGCTGGTGCCAATTTCTTTCAAAAATGTTTTTGCATTAAATTTCTCTTTAAATTCTCCAGAATTATGATTATGTTCTCTCTCCTTGTGACAACGGAGTTTTCCTTCTAAACTGTAATCAACAATTTTTATCTTCGTTAGCCATTTAGTCTTAAGCATAATAGGCTATAGGGAAAACTAAGCAACGGTTTCTTAATTTTTCGCATCAATTATCTTTGATCTCAATTTCACCCTTATTGCTGAATAGCGTATGTTATGTCATCCTAATTACGTAGCTAAGGAATATTTTACCATATCTTACACTTTCTTTTGAGTCATGGCTTTTCAGTTTGACTTTTTTGTTTTTAATCCCTGCATTTATTCTTATACTTTTTGGACATCACCACATGAGGTGAGACGTGCTGTGGATTTAGTAAGGGGAGGTTATGGGAGATGAACCCCTGACAAAGAGATACCAGAAGGAGCATATTTGCGAGGGTACACCATCACCCCCAATACCTGCAGTGAAACCCGGAGCCCGCGTCTCGCAGTTGGTGCCGTAGGTGCCGGCCTGGCACAGGCAGAGGCACTCTGTCCCAGAGAGCACAGGCCTGCCGTTGTTGGGGCACGGGGCGCACTGGCACGGGTCAAACCTGCCCGCGTGCTCCCTCAGCGCTCTCCTCAGGTGGCGGCGCTTGGTGGCAGCGCATGGCACGTTCCTCACGAGGTCCACGATGGGCGACACCTGCCACAGAGCCCATCAGTCAGCAGGAACGACACACAGCCGGGCCCTCACGGGCTAGCCGGAGGGCTTTTAAGGAGCTACAGCCTCCTTATGAAGCTGTGTCACACAGGAATTATGGATGATTTAAAGGAGCATGGCAGTCCTATACACCTATATTATCCTGTTCATTCTGCTTTTATTTTCCCAATATAGGGCTCTATGAGCCAGGGGAAAATCAACGAAGTGGGATACTATGTCCTAAAATTTGGGACACTCTCTGTCACACATCAGATCACTATGTGATGTGGGGTTTGCCTGTATCCAGTCCCTGCCATGTCAGACATCCCTATGCTGCCTTCAGGAGTTCAGCAGCTGCAGCAGGAGACACCTCAGTGGATGCTGCATTCAGGCAGGTTTTGCTATTTGCCTCAAGTGCTGCTGAGCAACTGCTGTACCAGCTGGGGAGGGAGACAGCTTGGTGCACTCACAGCAGCGCCAGCACGCTGCATTAAAGGAGCTGTACAGAGATAGGAGGGGTTGCTGTTTTGTTTCAGATCAGCTATGTGACATACTTTGCAACATAGGCCTGACAAGGCTATGATCCCAGGGGAAGAAAGCGTTCCCAGCACCATGCACTGTTTTCCTGCACAGTAACTAACCCCTGCCTATGCCTGAGCTCCTGCTGGTGCTGGAACAACTCATTCGCATTCTTTACTCTTACTCCCACTGTCCATGGACAATGCAAAACTGCTGTGCCTTATAAACCAACATGCACAAGAAATTGTCCTAATAAAAGCTCTGTATGTTTATGTTATGCCCATATTTATGTACACTGATATCACACACAGCATCATCCCTGTTTACATGAAAATATATTTGCACAGCTCTGTGAAGAGCTGCTGACCAGTTAGTCTTTGCTATCTCAGTGTTTTTCTTGTTCTTCTCTTACCTCAAAGTCAATCACCACAGGATTGTCCTTTGTTGATTCCAGCCAGTCTGTGAAGACTCTGTGTCCTGGAAAAGCTCCCTTTTTCTCCCAGGCCAGAGCTGCTGCGTACTCTGACCTGCCACCTTTTACCAGGGAGACTGATCGTTCGGCTGACTCTAAAATGGAACCTGAAAGATGATTTCATCACAGTATTTTCAGACTAAGGCCTCCGAAGACAGTTGATGTAACAACAGAAGTATAAGAAAAAGCGTAAGAAGATATTAAAGAATATACTAAGATTAATTTTTTGAAACTATCCTTGGAAAAATGAAGTCAAAACTCAGAAGAACAATCCCTGCTATGGCAGCAGCCTGTGATAATACTCCAAATGAAAGTGTTTGAGACCTGAGCCATGGGGATGTTCAGAGTGTAAGACAGTTGTGGAAAATGCAGAGGATGCAGCAGCCTCCTCCAGAACACACAACATGGCAGGAGGATCTTTAGTTCTGGCTGTAAACACCCAAGTAACAGAAATTAATCAACTATTGAGGACAAAAACATGGTGAAGGTGATGAAATCCCTATTCTTAGTGATGCATAAAAGGACTCCTGCCATTCTCATGGAAGATGTGCCAGCTTTCTGCAGTTTCTGAGACATATTTCTGGCATCCCAGTACCTAAATGTCTTCTTGGCATGAGGAAGGTGGGAAGAGAAAGTCAGGGAGTTTGTTATTGCTGCCCAGCTCTCCCAGTGAGCTCTGAGCAACTCTTAAAGACGATCAGAGACTTAGTCATGGACACAAATATCTAGCTGTGCTCATTTTCCAGTTCAGCATGCTTGACCGTGGACCCAGGGACAGGGGCAATGTTTGACAGATCCGTGACCAACTGGAGAGCCAGTGTCACCAGATCCCCAAAGACAGTGCTCCAGAGCAGAAAAATAGCACCCCTACATCATGATTTCTTTTTCAAATTAAATGCCAGTGCTTGTGTCAGAGGCAGATAGTGAAACATCGATTCCTCTGACGGTGGAAAAGCATTTGTAGTTCAACAAAGCTGAGAGGTCACCTGGGGCAGCTGAGGACAGTGATAACTCTCAGGGTAAGTAACAGGACATGGGCCCTGTTCTCATCATGGTCACCTTCATGTGTCACAGTCATCCTGTTTGTGGTGCATCTGATACTGACTTTCTTCTTCTTCCTGAAGAACACACGCCTGGTTGTTTCTGTTCGGACACACTCTGTTGATTCATCAACTGACAGGCCTGGAAATACCACAGAGCAGCATCTTCATCACCGTAACCATGACACATGGCAGGCACCACGCCCCAGGCTCCCACACTGAGGTGAGCCAGCAGGTTCCCCTGCTCCTCACACACCTCTGGAGACTTCACCACAGCAGGCACCTGCTTCCCTAGGTACAAAGAGCTACCCTCCCATGCCCATGCAAGTTACAGCAGTGGCATTAAAGATCACAGCTTTTAACTTTAGATTTTAGTACCATTTTTGTGGTACTGTCTTTTCGATTTGACAGTCTAGCAGTCATGGGAAATTTTAAAGTAATTTCTAATTCAAACCATCAGTTTTACTGACTGCATCCCAAAAAGTACCACTTAACACCTCTCAGACCTCAGTCCCATGCTATAGGATGCTGGAACACCTTTTCCTGGTGGCACCTGGTCTTGGTCTGAAGGTCTTAAGTGGTTTCTCTGAACACAGTGACATTTACCAAATAAGGAATCTCCTGAACTTTTCAAAGACAGTGTAAAGCAAAAATTTCTTCTTGCTCTATATGCAAGCAATGTGAGTAATTACTGAGTATGTGAATGTCAAAAGAATTTTTTGCCGTTGGAGAACCTTCTATGTGGTGTAAGACCTAAAAGCAGGGATAAGAAAAACGGTTAAACAAGTAATGATATTTTCTTTACATACCTGAGTTCTGCAGTTCCTCAGAGCTGTACTGGTAAAGAATATCATAGGAACCACCCATCTTCCCAGAGGTGTAGTAATGAGTGCCAAAGTCATCAAATATTCTGCTGTATAAAGCATAGTTGTACTCCAGGGGCAGGTGGTTAAGTGCTTTTAGAAAGACATCTGAAAGCTGCAGGTCTGACTCTTTCATTGTGAAGTTTGCAACAGAAATTACTTTATGGACTCTGATAAAGTTGGAATTCTAGAAATAAGAAAAGGGAAGTCTTAGCATCTTCAGAGAGAGGCAAGTGCAGAAGGTAGAGGGGCCAAGACTATATCCAGAGATACACTGCAAGAACTAAATAATCCTTTTATCATGATGCTTTAACCATGAACAAAGCAGCTCTGGATTTTCCAAGAGCTCTGTGAGATTCCTGAGGGCTCCCTTGAATTGTGGGCATATATAGCAAATATTCCAGTATTTGCATTCCAGTAAAAAATAGGACTCACCAATCCAAAAGGATTCGTGCCATAAAAAAATACACTAGCAATTGGTAAGATGATCAAAAGATTCTGAGGAAGGCTTCACCTTTTAGGTGTCTATGGGTTGTTTGCAGTTAATCTGGTGAGTGGGTGTTTTGTACACTAACTCACGGTTAGGAAGTTCCACCATTTATCAGTTGGTTAGAACTAAAACTAAACCTAGGGATAAAGACCTCCTTGCATTCAAGGGTCAGACTGTTAATATGAGAGGTAAAAAAAAGAGACTGTTTCAACACTGGAAACATAGAATCATAGAATCATAGGATATCCTGACTTGGAAAGGACATCTCTTACATGTAGAAAAAAATACATGGTTTTGAAAGAGCTTATTCGTATGCTTTTGCAGTGCTGGAGTCTATTTATGTGAAAGTTGTACTAAGTAGAAAGAAAAGAAACAGAAAATACTGAAATAAGGGATTTGTAAAGTGACAAGGGGAACTAATGGCACAAGGCCAAAGCAAAGAGACCAAGAGAAAAAGGGCAGGAAACTGAAGCAAATAACCCACTGGAAGATAGGAAAGATTCATTACAAAATACTTTGTGTTTTATACATGGGTTCTTCTGCTGGATTTTGCTGCTGTACTCCACTCCACTTTCTCAATTTTCAGCTGTGCCAGCTAACGTTTCAGTCATGACACACAAAATTCTGGGCCACTTTGGCAAATATTGATCCTAAAACTTTAGCTGGTTTCAGCATGCGCTTGCATGCAATCTGGGAAATTCTGGGCATGAGCACTGGGAGAAGAATCACTGAGACCAGCCCTGCCCAGAAGAACCTGGTGCTGCTGGTGGCTGAGAGGCTGGACATGGCCCAGCCATGAGCACTCACAGCCCAGAGAGTCAAACGTGTCCTGGGCTGCATCCAGAGCCCCGTGGGCAGCAGGGAGGGAAGGGATTCTGCCCCTCTGCTCTGCTCTGGTGAGACCCACCTGGAGCTCTGCATCCAGCTCTGGGGTCCCAGCACAGGAAGGACAGGGATCTGTTGGAGTGAGTCCAGAGGAGGGCCCGAATAATGATCAGAGGGCTGGAGCACCTCTCCTCTGAGCACATACTGGAAAAGTTATTCAGCCTGGAGGTCTCCAGGGAGACATCACTGCAGCCTTGTGGTACTTTAAGGAGGTTTAAAAGAAAGTTGTGGACAGACCATTTAGTAGGGCCTGCAGCAACAGGACAAGTGGTAATGGTTTCAAGAGGGTAGATTCAGGCTACAAATAAGGAAGAAAATTTTTGTGATGAGGATGAAACACTAGAGCAGGTTGCCCAGAGAGATGGTGGATGCCCCATCCCTGGAAACATTCCAGGTTGGGTTGGACAGGGCTCTGTTCAACACGGTCAAGTTGAAGATGTCCCAGCTGATTGCAGGTTGGACTAGGTGGCCTTTAAATGTCGCTTGCAACACAAACCATTCTACTATTTTATGATTCTATGATTAAAGGATCAGAAATCATGAAGACATACTAGAGGATCAGTCAGCTTAGCTAAAAATGTTTCTGGTAAATAAAAACAAACTGTAAAAACATCAAGTCTTCATATTTCTTCCATGCCAATATGAAAAAATGCATAACGATTCAGAGACCCTAGGATAGTCACGTGAAATTTGTATGCATATATTTATATGCAGTGTTAATTTAAATGCATATATGCAAAATATATGCATATGAGTTGCATAAATATATGTCTATATAAATATCTATAAATATATATCGATATATATAGAGAGAGATATAGATATATATACATATTTTAATATATAGGTCTGAATGTGACCTCCCAAAGCCCAGGAAAATTCCTCCCTCCTTTTAAGTGATCTACATAAACTTCTTTTTTCACTGTTTAAGGAAGTGTTGCAAATTTACTTGTAGGTCTCTCAAACATACACAAGTACACATCTATCTACAAACACCCACTAATACAATTTATAGAGATGGAGATAGAGATGATAGAGATAGAGATAGAGATAGAGATAGAGATAGAGATAGAGATGATAGAAGCTTCCTGTCTGATACTGTAGAGAACATGAGGAAGACTCCAGGTAAAACTCTTGCTGTGGATTCATTAAGAAAGGATTTTAAACTGTCATCTTTAGCCAACACCAGACTAAGTTATTGGTGTGTTTCTGTGATTTCACCGAATCTTGGAATGGTTTGGGTTGGAACGGACCTTGAAGATCATCTAGTGTCAACCCCACTGCTGTGGGCAGAAACAACTTCCACTGGACCAGGTTGCTCAAAGCCCCATCCAACCAGTCCCTGAACACTGCCAGGGATAGGCCATCCACAGCACATCTGGGCAACTTGTGCCAGTGCCTCCATGACAACAATGCTCAAAACAAATGTATATGCAAAAGAAAATTCTGGTGGAAGTTTAATTTAAACTAACATTTCCCTAATTAGCTCTGGTCTGGGTTTAAGCCGATAAGAAGCCACTGTTCCACCAAAATAAACTTGCCAGTTGTACAAGAGAGCAGCCTGATCTGTGTACAGGTATCTATATGAAAGTGAACTGGTTTCCAGCAGTTGGAACTTCAGGATAGCTGCATTCAAACTAGAAGCAATGGACTCTTTAAGCAATCAAGTTGCTTAGTTATTAGGACCACTGAGCAAGACCTGCAGCAAACTTCTATCATAGGAAATCTTAATATTAAGACTAATATTTTTACAAAAGTTTCACTCTAATTGCATTAGAACTCCTGCGTTTCAACAGGCCTTAGCTTTCCTCAGTCCTATAGCTTTTCCCATGCAGAAGTGCAAACAATAGCCTATCATTTACTGCCATTAAGCTATAAAAATACATAATTTTTTACCCTCCATGTATTCATTTGCTTTAAAGGCATAGAATTTTATTGGAAAACTGTTGTCTGTTCTGAGAAACATTTCTGTGCATGTGTTATTTCTGAGATATCTTTATGACCAAATGCATCTTGGCAGACATAAGACCCCAGTATGCAAGTTAGTTACCAAATAAAAAAATAATGTAGATTAATACCCAGTACATGCATGTGTATACCACTTCCTTTTTTTGAGTTGTCTGCTGCTGTTAGGTATTATGCCCTCTTAATCTGTAATTAGAATAGCAGAAGGAGTGGCTTACCCAGTATGATAATGTCAAATCTGTGCTTTTAAAAAGTGGAATAAGACTATGTACTAAACCCAGAAAACGATGTTGTTACAAAAGATATGTTACAACTAGGAATATGTTGTACTACCAGAAGAGAAATTTTTAATAACTAATTCTAGTGGGCCAATGTCTTGATAAGGAAAGTAGCCTTTGGTAGCTCAGTTCCAAAAAGAGCAGGCAGAAATCTATTGAAAGAAAGAAACTGAAGGCAACATTCAATTACCTTTTCATATGAGGCTTTAATAGCCTTCTTGAAGGAGGAAGACGATGTAACTTGGACCCGTGTCTTTTTTGAGAATAAAAGTGGGATGCCAGAAGAACGTTTACTACTATGAGTGGATGATCTACTGTCAGAAGCACTATCACTCAGGGGAGTTAAATCTTTGTAGAAATCTGATGTTACATCATCCTCTTCATCTGTTACCTGGCGATTCAAAGCAAAATGCATTTGCACAAATAATAATCTGAAACACAAAACTATTAAGCAAAAAATTCCTGATTTCTGGATTTTTTTAATGGAAAAACATGCCTGATTATTTGAGATGGGAAAGCTACAAAGCTGTTCTTAACACAAAAGATGAGACTGAGAAAGGCTAATAGGCAAGATGAATACAAGATAAAAAGCAGATTTACTAATAGTCATTTATGTAACAGCAACAAAAAAGCATGCAACACTTTCCTCTAAAGCTTCTCACCCTTGTGCCCTAAAGCTTAGGAATAATTTTCAACAAGTTTCAACATACTTTTAAAAGAATTCCAGACATACATGTTATGTCCACATTATGACTACTTCCCAACCATGGCTTCTATATTGTACAAGACAGAGTTTGATGTTTCCTGACCTTTTTTCTTAATTCCCAGCTAGAAAAATGAACAGATTTCCAGAAGAGAGTCTTAAAGTATACTTGGACAGTTAGCACCTACACTGCATGATGGATTAAAGGCAGATGAGGAGGAATTGTGGGCACACCTGCTGATGGAGTTGCTAAACCTCAGTGGTGGTGTTGAGCAAAACACCAAGACAACCTCAGCATCAGATCAGAAATTACTTATTTCCCAAAATTTTGGAAAATCCCTGTGGGATTTTGAAAAATGACTGGACTTCTAACTTGTTTGATTAGGGCTGCTAAGGATTTTGGGAGATGAGGTGGTCCATTCCCCCACTCCACTTCCATTTTACAAGTCATATGCCTTTGCAGGAAAATACCCTGGAGTTCCAAGAAGGCCTGATGCAGTGGGCCTTCTATATAAGAAGATGGTCTAAATGTTAAAAGATAAAGATGCACTCTTGAAGGTGAGTTTCACAAACCCCTAACAGTTCTGCAAATAGACATCAGTAACTTGAGGAACCTTACAGGCTATAAAGAGACCTGGGCAAACCAAGGGTTGGTTTTCCCCTCTGAATATTTCTGCACACAGTAATTTTTCACCACTGCTGACAAATCCTACATGTCATGGCCAGTTCAATTGCAGTTTCTATGGAATGTAGCAGGGTGACCTTTTTCCAGTTGCTTCTGTTAAAGTAATTCTAAAACCTCACAACACCTGTGGCAAAAAACAGCAGTTCAGTTTTCATCCATTAGTTGAGCTTTCTTCACATCCTGCATTCTTTCCTTCCCAGTGCAGCATCTACTGGCTTCAAACAGGGCCTGCTTGTATGTGCACAGCCAGATGTTGTGCCCCAACCATGGTATTCAAAGTATTTTCTAAATGCTAGTGTCAAACAAAGGTATTAGTGGCTCTTAGATTTCATGTAAGATACACTCCATGTTCATTTCGGCCATTCCTTGGCCTGTCCTGTAAGCCTCCTCTCCAGACTGTTTATATTTTGTCCTCCTGCTTCCCAGGCTCAGTGCCTGCCTCCTTTCCTTGCTGCACTGTGGAGGGGCTGGGCAGGGAACAGGCAGGACTGAGGGGCTGAAATGGCTCAGGCAGGAATTGTGTTCTGAGGCTGCAGGTGACAGGAAGGGAGCTGGGAGTCAGTAGCTCCAGCCATTGGAACTTCAAGTGTACAGAAGTGATGCTGGAGTAAGATTTGGAGTTGAACAAGCCTCTGCCTAGGTGATGTTTGCCTAGGAGAAGGTCCTTGGTACCAAGTCAGAACAACATAAGGCCACGGCCACAAGGAAGCAGGAGAAGTTCAAATCAATCATATTGACTCTGATACATGATGCACTGAGTTAACACAGATCTTAAAGGCATGAGTGGAGCCAGAAAACTTATCCCCTTTCCACACATCAACTGAAGCATGTTCAAGCCTCACCAGGTTGACAAATCTGGTTCTAAAAAATACGGTACTGCCTAACACTTGAGCACGTAACTTGGATTGTAATTACAGAAAGGGTTTTACAGCTGGGAGCTGCTGCTTGAGAGTACCTGAAAGCTGACAGCCTCCAGATTTACAGGGACACGATACAATTTCCTTGTCTCATTGCGCTTCACTGTTGTACATTGTCCTCCATTGAATGAGTTGCCAAGAACTTCCCCTCGGCTCTCTCCTGCCAGAATGTGAAATCTAACAAAAAATTATTTCCAGAGATTAGGCAACTCCAGAAAGATATATGGACTTGAAACATTTAATGATATATAGCTGCATTGAGGTATTGTAGATTTCTCATTCATACTGAATTCACCTGAAAAATGCAGTAGCATCAATCCAGTTTCCTACTTTCCAGCAGTGCCTAATCTGATAACCCCAATGTCAGCATAAGGCAGTCAGTCCTAAGCAGAGAACCTAAAAATTGTTCTAGGAAAATGAATTAGTGGTTCTCCATTTCTATCATAAATGATGTTACTGGACAACACTGAAATCAAAATTCAATTAAAAAATGCAAGCCTGCTTGGGACAGGCATCCGATGTTTAGGCTTTATATTGCTTTAATTAATAGCCTGGAAGTAGTTGGTATCCTGTGAAATGTAACACAGACAAACGACATCTGTAGAGGAACATCCTCAAAATTTCTGAAGCACTTGGCACAATGTACAGGCAAGTAATTCCATGAGCTGGAAGTTGCCCATACCTGGTGCTCTGGATGCTGTGAGACAAGACAAATCACTCAGGGACAGTGTTCCTCGACACCTCTTCATCTGGTCTACCAGCAGTGCAGAGCAGGACTGGAAGATGCAGTAGGCAAGTCCTAGCCAGATGGGTTTATTGTGTTTTTATAATTTCTTGCCAGTTTTAATTTGAGAGATTACATGTTTTAATGAATCCTCTCACATGCTAACTGAGAATTATTTTGTTTATGCAAATTAGTGAGGTAAGAACTAAAGCCTAGGAAAAAATTACCGAAGTTGGCTTACCCACTGCCTATTAATTGCACACCTGGGATGCTCTCATACTTTCGGTTACACACAGTCTTTTTCCTTCCACAGTTTCTTTCATCAGAGTTGTCCCCACAGTCATTTTCTCCATTACATTCCAACATTTTTGAAATACAGCGACCTGCACCAGAGAAACAGTGGCAGCAAAGTTCATCATGTCTGAATGCAGAAAAGGGCAGTCTTGTCTTTTTCCCTTGCAAAGGTGTGAGTTGCCTTAGATGTTAATGCTGAGTTAGTGTAAGGCTGGGATTATCTCAATTAAGAAATGACTGTTTCAGTTCTGAGTTTTGCCTCATTTCAAAGTTGCAAAGGACTAATTTTAAGTTTGGCAAAAGGATATGTGAATAAAATTATTTAGTCTAATCAGGTATATTTGAATTGAAGCAAACAAGAAATAGGCCCAAGCCTAATGAAATTAGTGAGAGTTTATGTTCAGGCAAACTGTATGGGTATGTTTGTACATGAAAAATTTGTGTGAAGAAATACTATTGGAACAGTGCTACTGTCCAGCTATCATGATCATAGTGACATCCCAAGCTAGAGATTGCATTTTAATTACTTATAGAAAAAATTGAAAAAATGAAAAATAAGCTGCTAGTAATACATATAAAATCCTCACACAGCCTTTTCTCCCTGCTCCCTTTTCCCTGGAATTTATGCATGGAATGTATGGATCTCTTTTGCCTCAGTATCTACTCTTTTAACTAACTGGTAGTACTGCAGTTACACAATGAGCATCATCATTACCACTCTCACACCGAAATTTATTCTTGCAGTCAACTTCCACTATGTTGCAGAGCTTAGCTGGGAAACACGGGCGGGACTCCACCAGCGGCTCGGTGCAGTCCTGACCCCCAAACTGGGATGGTCGCAGGAACGGCCGGGTACGGAACTGAAAGGCAGAAGAAATAAACTCTGGGTTGTTTTTGTGAGCTGCATTTGTAGATAAGTGCCACCCCAGGCAGAGCCACACACCTCAGTGACGCTGAAGCTTTATTGTAAACAGAGCCCTGAAGGAAATAATCAGTCATTCTTGTCCTTGCATTCTGCCATGCCGTCATCCCAGGTGAGGCAGGCAGGGAACTGATATCCAAGATTAGCCCTGATGGAGCATACATGATTAAACTGCACACAGCCTGGTCTGCATCACTGAAGGAATCAGAAATTCAGTCCCTGTATCTTCAGTTTTAAACATTCAGTAGGAAGTGGTGTGAGAACAGGCTTACAGAGATTTTCCCTGTTCTTTGCCATCTCTGTTTAAGTAGAAATACCCCGACAGTGACAACCCAGCTGTCTTGACTCCCATGGGTGGGACCTCTTGTCTGAGGAGAACTGAATGACTTGGGAAGATAAAAATGCTTTTTCTGAATATTTCTGGGAGCTCCTTGAGTTTTCTTTCCCTGAAACAGCACCCTCCAAGCAGAACAGTCAAGTTGAAGGGTTGTCGATAAAGCACTTCAGATATGTCTCCCACTCCCCTTCCCAGGACTTCTGGTGAGACCTGTCTGCGTGTGACCGAACAGTTTCTCCCCTAAGAATTTTTCCCACTGGAAAAGTGTGGTTCCTTGCAGGTTTCCCTCCCAGTAGACAGACCCTGGAGACAAACAATGGAGAAAGAGTCTAGTAAAAATCAGTAACCAAGTGCTTCTGAAGGGAGAGTGCAAAGAGCAAAACCAGAAAGTTTTCAAGCTCATGAGAACCATTCCTTACGCTCCATTTCTGTTCTGTAACACTTGCTATATTATTTGTGAGTTTATCCACTTCTTTATTCCTCTCCCTCAGTGGGAACTTGCTTACAGTAGTCTTCACTCTTACACAGTGAGCAAGGTCCTCCATTCTGTAGGCTGTTCCTATTTATAAAAGTCACAAGCAATGATCTTTATAGTTTGGAGGGGAAAACGGACCACAGTCCACAAAAGCACTTTTTTGCTTGAAGAAGCATATGCATTGCATCAATATTTAACATGAGTAAAAATGAACACTTTTATGTATGGATGTAAGGTAAGAAACTCAGATATATAAGAGGGTATTGAAATCAGTCCAACTGAGAGGAATACTCCCTTTCAGTTCTAGAAGTTTCTGCCTCCCAGTCTCTCACTGATTCTCCTTGCTCTGCTCCCACACTGTCCATCATAGTTGCAACCCCACAGGCTGGTTCACTTCCACATCTAGTACAGCTTTTTCATGTCTTTCTCCTTCTGTTTGGGCATCAGAAAGCTATATGTATATGTAAAGCTATACTTATGATATCTGACAGGTTTTTCAGGATTGCTTTTTAGGCCTGGATTTCTGAAGCCAAGGGGTACATGCAGAGAGACATAGGCTGTGTCTGCACAGAACCTCAGAGCTGCTGTTATGGTCAGCTTTGAAGCTCGGACCCA
>VZRQ01010455.1:679571-694712 GCA_013397975.1 Machaerirhynchus nigripectus
TATTTCTTAACAGCAATCTCAGACTGATGCTGACTATCAGTGTAAGATGCAGCCTGAGAACTTCTAGCCAGCAGCACTTAGGATTTGTTGACTCTTTTAAAGAGATTATTTGATCCTATTTTTCTTGTCTTTAGAACATACAGAATGCTATGGATAAGCTAAGATTCTGTGACTTTCTCCTGCTTAAGCAGACATGCACAATTTACAGTTTAGTTTAATCTTTATATGAAAAACTCACCTTTAATTTTGGCAGTGGAAACTTTGAAGCAAGTGTATCATAAACATCACAAGCAAACTCATGAATGGATTTACTCTACTAAATCAGCCCTTTCTGGTTTGTTTATTTTAACTTGTTCTCTCCAGCTCCTACTGTATAATTCATAAGCAGTTTCCCTTGTTAACTTAAACTGTCATTTTCCAGATCAATTGCTGTAAAGTTGAAACAAGGAGATCTCTTTAGCATAATTTCTTGGGTTAAACCCACTTAATACATTTTCTACCTACTTGTTTTTTAACACATGGGTCACATTCTGACCAAGGACCAAAGTCTCCAAGCTGACAGTTGATAGGACATGTTTGATGGTTACATGCACGAGATTCTTGCTTTGTGCACAGCTGGTCACAGAAGTTTTGGCTATAATATTCATCCGTTCTTATTTGCCTGAAAAAATGTAAAAAAAATTATACTAGGAAAGAATAGACAGATGGTAGGTGTTCTCTACCTGTGGGTGAAGGCTGACAAAATTATTTGAACCCAGCTAAGACACCCTGAGAGATAATATGCAGTTGCAGAATGTTGATTACAAGAAAAATCCTAAAATATGCCTTAAGTTTAAGGAGCAATTCTTTTTGATTCATGTCACTTCAGATGTCCCAGAGGATAGCTACAGACAGAGTCAGGAGGAAAAGAGGGGATTTCTCACAAGTTTAGATTATACCACAAAGCTGCATCAAATTTCATGCTGCTGAATCTTTATTTGACTTCAACTGTTGCCATAAAACTAATAGTGCAGGCAGGAAATTTGGAGCTCACCCCCCCATGGCACTGTGCCCAGTGCAGGGCTGCCAGGGCGGGGCACTGAACACCAGCCTCGTGTGTCCACAGGGGCCGAATGCTCAGTGCATGCTGCCAGCAGGGCCACTGTAGGACCTGGCTGTCCTCCCGTCACAACATCTATCAGCAGATATTTGTTTGTTTGGAGGCACTGGATCATAGGATTAGAATGGTCTGAGTTGGAAGGGGTCTTAAAGATCACTTAATTCCAGCCCTCCCCTTCCCTCCCTGCCTCACAGGCAGTAAGGTTGTATATACAAAATTGTGTCATTTTAAAGCCTTGCAATTAAAAGATGATCTATTTATCTGATGGACACTTGAGCATGATAATTTTAATCAATATATTATGGAAGGTGGAGCTTCGGACACAGGCTCCCCTCTCCAGAAGTGTTATTTTCACAGAAAAGAAACATAGAAGTAGTGAGATGGCTTGGTCCTACCTGTGCCTGGTCTGTGTGCCGAAATTACAGGTCTGTGAGCAGGCAGACCACGGCCCCCACGGGTAATGCTCACAGTAGCACCCCTGGCTGCTCCCAATCACCAGGCTCAGCAGGACCAGGTGCGCTGGCACAGTCACGCCCACGGCGAAGGTGTCCATCTACATCACAGAGATGAGGAACGAAAGCTCAAGAAACGACCACTTTAGTTATGCCAGAGTTCTTACAGAGCTGTCTCTTCTAATAGGCAGAATCCATGAATCTGCTTCAAAATACAAAAGTGCTAAGCAGGGCACCTAGAAAGGGGCAATCATGCATGATAGACATATCAGTAATTCAGTCAATACTGTAAGGACCAGAAGTCACAATGGGTTTTTTGGGCACTTATTTATCAGGAGAACCAACCGCAACTGTGCATTATTTGTTTCAGAAGTTGCTTATAAATGATTTTGAACATGACAAATAAAGATCTGCTATTGTTCTTCATTGCTTAGAAGTATTCTCAATAATATTTTCTGGAAGTAAGAACAATAATGTGAGAGTTCTTCCTATACAGGATGTAAAACAACAAACAACACCTTAGGACTAAGCAACTCCATCTATTAGCCTGTAACCAGTTCATTTTCACATGCCTATAATCCCCCTTTGCATAAGCATTTTACTGCACTGAATTCCCCTTTCTCAAAGTTTTGATTAGCCTGTTGAAACTGCAAACTATCGCTATTCAAAGCTACTCTGAATTTTCCACCAGCAGTAGAAACAAAACATCTAGCCTATTTCTCCCTTCAGTGGTCAATCAAACTTTATTTGCTGAGGCAGAAGTTTATAGGCAATCTTTAGGAAGTAATAATACTTGGCAAACTAAAAAAAAAAAACATTTTCCAGACAAAATACGTATTAATTGAAAAATGCAAACCTTATCATGAGGTTGAATCAACACTAAATTTGATAGGGTCTTACAGTAGAGCATTATAAATTTGGTTTACCTCAAAAAAAAACCCCAAACCCAATACAAAGTTAAAAACCCAAAGTATTTCTTTCAAAACAATACCCCAAAATACTTAATTTCAAAAAGTTTGAAATTAATTGTGCAATTCTTTTCTCATTTAGGTTTTTAGCCACATGTGCTATTATGATTTGTATACTTTGCTGGAAAAAAATGAAATTGCATCAAATCAAAACATTGCTTTCTCCCTTAGCAAAGAAAGTCAGTAATCTTCACACTGCTGTGCAGTGAGAACTTGCAGCACGTTTTACATGGAAAGCTCATCAATGAACAAGTCTTTCAGAGAGATTTAAGTATAATCAAATACAAAATATGGTAAGACAGAGGAAGTAGCAGTCTTGCCAGTGGACCAAGAAGAAAATTCCTTTTTTTTTATTACATCCTTTTCCTTAGCTGAGTTCCTGGCTTCTTGCACCAACAATGCCAGCTTAGAAAAGAGAAGAAGCCCTACAGAACAATTGCTTGCTTCATTCCTTCACTGTAGCATACACAGAACAACACTCTTTATTCTCACCAGTAAGCAAAACACCAACCAATCAGTGCATCAGAAGGCATACAAATATTAGCACATGAGAGGGTAATTCAGAATTTTAAAGAAATAGAACAAAACAAACCCCACAGAACACTTCTCCATAGGTCTTGTAACCCGTGTGCGTTGAAGCCAACCAAAAAAATAATCTTCCTTTTTAACTTACTGTAAGACTGTTACCTGAAAATCAGTCTACGTTGCAGACTGGTGTGACCCTGGTGTGGTTTGCTGCAGTCTTTCAAATGAAAGGCCAGAGGCTTTGTTTGATTTGGTGATCTTTTAATGAAGGCAGATTGATCTCGTGGCAGGAGTGCTCAGAACAAAATGGCCTCTGCAGCTGCAGCCCCAGGGAGATGTGTTCTACAGAAGTGTGAGAACCACCCCTTTGTGCAAGAGCAGCTGCCCAGGATGAGCCAAGAGGAATCAAAGTACATTTGCATTGGGCCATAGTGGCTCAACGCACTGCAGGTCTCCTTGTGCTGTCCGAGAGAGCTGCACAACCTCTCTGCTCTCAGCCTGATAGCAAAATAATGAGAATTTGGAAGAAGGCTCATGTTTGTAATTCCTTACTATTTTCACGAGGAAACGGGACAGAGTCCAGGCTAAGGCAAAATGTCTGCCTGCTGCTGCACCATCTCCACAAAAGGGGACCTCCCAGAGAAAACAAAAGTACAAATGCATTTGAGCTTATTTACAGCTCTTTGCCTTTTGCCCTCGGTGGCAAGATCAGTGCACTGACCCTGGGGAAGTGCTGCCAGCAAACAAGGACTGCTGAGAGCCTCTGTCCTGCAGCATGGGCACCACCTCATGACTGAGGTGCCAAGGCAGGAATTAAAATGGAAAATGCGAGAATACATTCTGACGGAACAGAAACAGCAATGGCAAGCACAAAACGGAAGCAGTGTGCCCTAAAAAAACAATGAATGTATGAAATAGAACCCCTGACCTCCCAAATACCCAGCATGCATTCCATCCAGAGGGCAATGCTGCATCGAATCCCCTTGACTCCATTGGATTGGCAGAAACATGTCAAGATGTCAGAGTCCTCAAAACATATTTCCCAATTTTTTGGGATCCAAGGTCATCTATATCCTTGGAAAAAAAAAAAAANAAAAAAAAACAAAAAAAAACCACAACAACAACAACAACAAAATCTCAGAGCTTCCTGCATAGCTTCATTTTCCAGTTGCCTTTGCAGATTTTTTTTAATTCTGAGCTTGGCCAAGAAGTGTTGTTACACAACTTGAGCACACAATTAGCAAAGCGATGTTCTGCCAGATCCTTATTACATTGTGTAAACTTGTCAGAGGAAATCAAAATAGTAATCACTGGCTCTATCATTGCTGCTGGGTGGGATTTTTAAAGTTATTTGAAAAATGCTGTGTTCTACCCTCCAGAGAGCATCTTCTAAACCTCAGCACCCACGGCTCACTGGGGGCAGCCCCTCCAGTCCCAGTAAGACCCCAAAGAGAAGATGCCCGGTTTCTCCCAGCCTTGCAGAAACAAAACACAGCTGTGAGCTGCAAGTCAGTGTTCACAGTATGCAATGCAAATGGCTAAAACCTTCTGGCTGAGAAACCAGTTATTTACTTTTGCTTATCAGAAAAACAAGGAGTTACTAAAGAGTTTTTAAATTTTAAAAGATTACAAAGCAAAGCGCTTCACATAGTGTAAAAGCAGTATTTGCAAAAGCAGTCTTCCAAAAACCCACTCGTATTTAGAGAATAAGCTCACAGACAAGCACCACGCTTAGCATTAACAGGTATGTTAGGTGGAGATGGGCACTGGTGGACCTCACATCAAAGCCATGGCTTGAGAACAGCACAACTGCATCTATATTGA
Source organism: Machaerirhynchus nigripectus (assembly GCA_013397975.1). NCBI lineage: Eukaryota > Metazoa > Chordata > Aves > Passeriformes > Dicruridae > Machaerirhynchus > Machaerirhynchus nigripectus. Next base: position 684,440 of record VZRQ01010455.1, read on the forward strand.
ATGCTTCGACGAGAGTTCATGTGAACTTAATTCAGTTGCCTGAAACTTATGGGCCACATCAGCAAAGAGCCTGCTTGGGCCAACTCATTTTCTGGCAAAGCTGCTTGCAGCTGCTGCTGTGCCCCAGGAGGCTGTCAGCTCATCTGCAGTCTGGCAAGGTGATGAGGCAAATAAAGGGTCTGGACCAGAACAACAAAGCGGGCACCCATGTTGTCACCAAGGTGAATATAGGAAGCGTGTCAGCTCACTGCCTGTCACTGAAGGACTGCTCTCAATTTTATACCTGTATCTCACAGGTTTTTTGTCTACGGGATATCCTCAAAGCAGTCTCACTCTCTCTGCCCTGGATGGAGGTTAGCACTTGCACAAATGCATCTTTCCCTTACACCATGGGAGGTTCAAGGGCATCTTAAACATTGGGCAATACCCTCGTGTTTGTGTTCACCTTCTGTCCTGACAGCTTGAGATACAGGCACTTAGAAATTCAGTCAGCAATATGGCAAATGATGGCTTGTGCAAACCAGGTTACTTTCTACAACTGACTTTAACATGAAAATGCATCAACGTGGAAAGATATTCCCGTATAATGCTGTGTCTTACTGTGTCTTACTGAGTCTCTGGTCTCAAGTTTTGGTGCAGTATTCCCTGAAGACCAAAGCACTAACACTGCAATGAAACTGGGAACAGCCCAAAGAGGTCAGTGCGTAGATGCCATTTTACTGCCCCCAGATTTTGGAAATGTCTATGTACAAATTCATGGCCTCAGTTTCGTTATTTCTGCAAGAAATATTTATCCAGCAAAACAAACATAACATCTCTTCATCTCTGCTGCAATGTCTGTATAAAAGATCATTTTTTAAAGAATGTGGAAATGTTACCAAAGAGAAACTCAGTGAGTATTCTGTCTGACACTGTAGCATTTCTAGCTGGGTTTCACAAGGTCATGTTTCATCTACTTCAACCTGTATCTAATTCCTCATACTCAGAAAAAAGTATGTTATTCTCCAAAGTCAACCTACAACCCCCCTCTTGGAGCAGTCCATGTTCTCTCTGCAAACCTCTGCTCAAGGGAGAAAGACTAGAACTGCAAAGGGGAAAGAACAGAAGGAAGGGGGTAAACACCACAACATTTTCTGAGAGGTGAGCTAAACAGAAATCAAACAGCTCTTCAGCTTAAGTGGCATCCCCTGGTGTTTTCTGTATTCCCTATATGCAGACATGGGAAAGGCTGTTCATCCTGTCCTGTAAAATTTGCATCTGTGGACTGTTACCACCAACCTTCAGTTCTTCTGATAATGAATAGCAAGAGTTTACTGCACTGCATCTGTCATCTCACACTGATCTTAGAGACACAGCTTCAGCTGTGTTGTGACAAAATTTGTTTTAAGAACATAAAGGGATACTATTCAATAGACATTTTTTTCCCCTCAAAATCTTCCTGAAAACAAAGCACANAAAAAAATACAAAAGAAGACGCCTTTAAGCACAAAAGCCATCTGAATGGCTTCAATACTGAGCTGCTGTGACACATCCTGTGGCAATAAGGAAAGTGAAACATAAAACATCTTTTATACTCTGTACCTCACTGGGCTGTCTGAGGACAGGGGTGGCAGTGCCACTGGCATGGCACAGCAGTGGCAGGCAGCCCTGCTTACAGCCAGGCACCTGTCACTTGTGCTCTGCTTCACCAGGAATCCCGGGCCTCTGCCTCCTCCCTGGCTGCCACTGCAGAGCTGAAGGAGGTGTGGGATTGAAGAGCAGAGTCAAGGCTTTGAGAAGAGGGGTTGTATCAGCATGGAGGAGTCTGTGAAACAGCAGCAGCTGTGGAGAAAAACTATTTATGTCCAAGGACTGGACAAGCAGATTCAGATTTTATGAGGGAGGGTTTGAGATCGGCTTCCCTCTCTGGCTGCTTTTAGAATGAACAAAGTCAGGCATTCTTTCTGTTGTGCAGAATTTTCTGTTTCCTTGAGTTTAATTAATAATCTGGAAGTATTTGGCGCATCAGTAGTAGGACTAAGGACTTTATCAGGCTGGGGAGTGTGGGGCTATGTGTGGGTCTGAGCAAGGCAGTTTCAGGGCAGCAGGAAGCAGAACTAGCCACTTCTTCTGAAAATATGTTCAGGATGTTTTGCTCTGGATTAGGCAACCTTCAGGGTATTCAGCTCTGAAATACACATCCACTGCTTGCATCACCAAGAGGACTCAGCACAAACCTTTTTTACTGAAAAGAAAACTAGAAACTGAAATTTTCCTTTACAGGCTCCACAGACTTATTTCAATTTACTTCCAGACAGTTTGCTGGTAGATCTCAGCTTCCTCAAAGAGGTAACATGTTGCTGAAAACACTGAAGTTAGGAAGATAAGATCCTGCCTGACAGGAAAAAAAAGGATAGAAAAAGCTTCAAAAGGAACAGTATGAAGCAATAAGATAAACGTTGATAAGCAATGATAATTACTATCAAACAAGTCTGATAATTATCAATCAAAGTAAGTCACCTTGTTTGATTAAAACAGGACCTGAAATCCACCTCACTGGGAAGAGCTGAAGGGAACTGGGTGCACCCCAAGCACATGTTCCTTCCCCAGTGTACCCATTCCCAGCTCAGACTCACTGCTTTTCTGCAGAAAGTGGTGATTCTCCAGGTCTGCTGTTTTCTCCAGGGCCTGTCATGGGACAAATTTCCATTCTCTGCAGAATTTGAACTTGTCAGCCTCGCCCAGGATTAGTGGATGTTTCCATGGGGCACAGAGCTGTGGTTTGTGGCTGTGTACAGCTGTTTTGCAGGCAAGAGTTGATGTGCATGCTGGGGTTACCTCTGCTCTCAGATATTTCTCAAGTTCATGAAGTTCAGCCCACAAGTGAGGCCAGTTTGGCATTTATCAAAGTCCTTTCCACAAGTGCTTTGTCCCCAGCCTGGCACACTTGTGGGAAGGGAACCAGGCACATTGCATTGGTACCTGGCTTTCTGTCAGACACAGAGTGAGAAAAAGAACAAGAACGGCATATCCCATCTTATTTAGGACAGTTCATGTAGCACATTAACACCAAGGGCAGGAATGAACAAAGCCTAGGAGGGAAAAAGGATTTTCTTCCCTGCAATGTACATTTTTCACGTCATAAAGGCACTGTGCCATATGAATGTTAATCCTGCAAACCTGCAATGTGTGAATGATATTCCACCTCCAAAGAGGCTTTTTGGGTGACTTAATTCAATTAAGATGTGGAATTGCACAATAACTAGCAAAATTCCTCCAGCTCTACTGAAGGCAAATTTCACCACTAGGGAGCACCAACAGACAAAGTTTTTTAGAGCTTTTCTGTGTTGAAATCAAGCTACAAATATAAGCTACAAAATGCATTTAACAATGATACAATAAATATTTTAAATTGCAAATTTTTAGAACTACCCACTGACAAACTAGGTGAATCAGAAGTAATGGGGCAAGAGATTTTAGTTTATTTGATCGCTAGGCAAGGCCTGAAATTGACACCGACCAAGAGCTCTGCTGATTCATCTCTGCAATTCATGGGTAATTTTTTTGAAGTTTCTGTATGATTGGTAACTTTATCATCATAAAAACCCCACGAATACCAGGCAAAGAAGGAGTATTTCTGTACCAGAGATGAACTTTCTAAGTCAAATCCAAAGTACATTACAAAGCCAAGAGAACAAACAGCTTGTTTTTTTCTGTGGCAAATCAAGATCAGAGGTGCCTGTCAGTGTTTGGCAGTGGCTCAGAGGCAGACAAAGAGAATTCAGAGCTGTAGCTCAAATCCCAGTCCACACAGCAGAACTGATTGACCAGAGATGGTTGTTAACAGCTCACCTTGTACTCCGTAGGTTCCTCTTCTTCTTGCTAGAACCATAAGCCCTTCTTATCCTCTTTTTCTCTCTGAGTTGGACACAAAGAATCATCATTGCTGTAAATACCCGTGCAGAGTGGGGTGACATTAAGGACATATCAGACTGCTCTGGCTGTTCTGGTTTTATCTGTATGCTCCATCAGCCAGGTTGCACCGGGGTGTTCAGGAGCCTCACAATAACGACATGAAGGCAAAGGCCCGAGTAAACAGACCTTTGGCTAGTAAATGGCTTTGTGGATAGAGATCAAAGCATACATTTAACTGGTCGTTAAGGTAATACATCACATCTTATCTTCTGTTTCTGACACTAGAAGATGGGATTAGACTTGATGATTCAGGGACTCAGGAACCACTCAAGTTCAAGGTCTTCCTGGTCTTCATTTTCCTCAACAGCCAGGATGTGCGCAATATGAAATGCAGCCCTGGCACACCTCACACCAATTCTCACAAAGCAGAGGAGGTTCAAATGGAGGCTGTTCTATAGCCACTGTTCATAGGGGATCTCCTCTCTGTTTGGAGGCATGGCTGCAAGGACATTCTCCAAATAAACATTCTTGTGCCATAGCTGTCAAAAGATGCTTGATGCAAAGCTCTACAGACATGATACAGTGGATGATGGCACACTGAGCACTCTGGAAGCTGTAGTGGTTATTTCAAAGAAACTAATTTGCATTCATCAAGCCTGCCACGGGCTACCATGATTTGCAGTTGGATTGAGGTTCTCACCTTTATCAGTGGCATGTTATTTCTTACCTTGTCCTTCTCAATAGTCACATCTCTGTAATGAATGTGCTCCAAATATCACGAGAAGGTGTAATGCAATTCAGTAGGAAAGCTTCTGCTCACTTGTACATTGCAGTGACACTTAAAGTGACATTCCTGATCCCATGTAGAGGGACAGCTTCAGTGCTGTGGTGCTGCTGGGCTGGCCAGGGGTGCCAATCCCGAGCTGAGTGCTCTTTAGTCCACCCGAGCTTGACTTTCGAGGGAAATGGGAATGGAAGAAGTAGTGGGGCAGCTGAGGGGAAATTAAACTGAGAACAGTAGGTACATACCTGATTTATGCTTGACACTCTGTGCAAATCCGGATAGGAGAAACCATACAGAGGGTGAAAGTCTCAAACCATGGCTCTTGTCGGCTGAGATGCAAATGCTTAATATCAGGGCTCATGCATGTTGTTGGTCTGGCTGGTACATCTGTGACCAGCCTATACATTGCAGGTCATTGCTAGCTACTGAAGAGCTGATGATCAGCCCCAGCTTTGCACAGAGCCTACCTGTGTCTGACAGGACTGCCTGCCCTGCAAGGCCCCAGAGCCAGAAAACACAGCTTCGGCCAGTGGGGGAGTGAACTGCCAGGTGTATGTGCAGGCTGCTGACCTCTGCTCATTTGCACTCATATTGTCCTGAAATATCCCTCTATGCATAAAAAACCCTGCTTGCAGTGATTCTGAGCATCAGCTACCAGCATCTGCTCATAGTCAGCCTTCAAGCAAAGCATTATACGGATTCTATTGCATTTTTCCAAGGACTCCCCTTTACTGCAACCATCCCTGTGGGAAGAAGGGAGATGGACTAAGACCTCTCTGCCAAAGCTTTTGGTTTTCCTGGACCACCTCATGCCCCTGTGCCAGCAGCAGCAGGATGTGGTCCTGGAGACAGGCTATGTTGGCAGACATCAGCTGCAGCAGGACCGTGCTGTTTGCCCAGGCTCCAGCACTGCTGAACCTGCATTTTGAGAAAGGCCCAGGAGAACAGGAGGCAGCCCTGGCCTGGTGCTAATGAACGCAGTCACAACTGCATCATTTTAAAACTGTTTCAACACCATTCAGCTCAGCTGAGATATTTTTGTTTCATGCTGGTGCAAGTGGGAAATGTTAAACTCTAATGTGCTTGCAGTGATTGACAGGCTCACAAGGGGATCCAAAGATATCCCACTATCTATCTGAGACAGCTTTTAAAATCGAGCTTACAGTAGTCAGTCCTTCTTTAGCGACTTAATGAGTTTAACAACCATCCCAGTAGACCAACACTCGCTTTACAAAAATAAACCCAGAGGGCAGCGGGTCAATTCAGGTAGCTTTCAGTCCCCTAAGCAAGCCCCCACCGAAGATGAAAGATGGTTTCTGGTGTACCCGTTCTACAGATAAGCAGGAGACTTGAGATATTTCTATAATTACATGTGTGCCCTTCTCTGGAAGCAGTGGCTATTTTCATACCTCAGCCCAATAAAGGAAATGTGAGAGGCTTCTGTGCTTTGTTTATAGCTCCATTAGCCTTTCTTGAACTGTAAATTACTTGGCAGTGGCTGAGACAAAAGGGAAAGGTAGGGCTGAATTGCAAAGGAAGATTGAAGTTCACAGCTAATTCAAGTCTTTTAGATTTTACTGCCTAAAGTTATAGTTCCTTTGAAAAGTTACTCCATAATTATAAAACTCATTAGAAGAAATCAGCACATTTAGTACATGTTCAATTGTTGAACAATCTACTGTAGAACACACTTTGGCATATATTTTCTTTATAACCTTTCAACTATGATCATTTTCAATGGCAATCTTCACTCTTCTGTCTTTCTTACTCTTCACCAGTCAGTGAATAAAAGAATGGGTTTAGCACATTTGAAATTTTCAGAGAGAAGGGAGTTTAGAGCAATAAATTGTACTCCCATTTTCAGCCCCCTGGTTTAACCACAATGACAACACTAAGAGAACATAAAGGCACAGCCTGTGAGGACCAGCAGCAGGAGGCACAGTGCTGTAATGGCATCTGGAGCATTATCAGTAGTGCAGTTGTGAGTAATTGCATTAATTGCCTTTAATTACACTCTTTGACCTGAAACAGGCTGCTTCCAAGAAACATGACACAATACCAATCACGATGGTTTAGAAAGTAACTTGAACAAGTATGTGGTTAGATCTTTCTAACAAGAACTGCAGCTGGAACGACAGGTGTGTGCATGCTGTATTTGTGTGCCTGTTTTACAGGTCACCCACAACAGAAGTAGAGGAGGAAGCAGCAGATTTTTCTTCATAGAGTGAGCCCTACACAAAGGGCAAATCTGGAAATGATGCTCTGCTTTCCTTTTCCTGGGACTAAATATGACCTCTTTCTTCTGCCATTAGTGTCCCTATTCCTGTAGAAAAGCTTTAGAGATGGCAGGTTTCACCACAGTTCCTGCTGGATAGTAACATCTTTGCCTTGAGCACAATGCAAGTGGTCAATGACCACAGCTTTCCACAAATCCTGAAAGGATTGTTTTTCTTAAAGTCAGCTTTGTTCCCTTTTTAGTTGCAGTTCTGCAAACATGAGTAAATGTTTACCTGTATGAATTTTTGTGTTGAGGCACATCTGTTCAACGCTGGACAGAACTTCCCAATGAAAGCCAAATGTCAATGGAGGAATTGCATTAGAAAGGCATTTTCTAAGCTCTCCAGACAAGTCTTGAGATGGACCTAAACTCCCAGTCCGACACCCCAGCAGAGCTGGGCTGGTTGCAGATGCACATGTGCCTCAGTGCAGGCAGACAGGCTCTCAAGGTGGGTCTCTCATGGAGCCAACATTACTGTTTCTCTGTCACTCTCATGTCCTACAGGGGGATGGAACTGCTGGTGTTGCCATGCCACCTTTACATCACTCACCTGCAATTATGGGAGCTGCACTCTTCTCCATGACTCAGAATGTTTTATTCACGATCGGTTTATGGTAAGACAAAGCACAGGGAACTCTGATGATACTGGAACGCCTCCGCATGCTAGTGGCAAGGGTTTCAGCTGTGAGTCCCTAACTCTCATGCTTTACACTGACATTGCATGTTTGAAGGAGAGTTGCATTCTGAGCCTGCTGCATGTGCATTTATCTGCACCTGACCTGCATGCAGAGTGGAGCTGGCAGTGTAGATTTGGTGTGTGTCCCTCAGTATGCAAGGACAACTGCATGAATGACTCCTTGAAGACCTGTATAAACATGAGGGAAAAATTATATGCTGTGTTTTGTGGTTCAGGCACATTCAGGCACACAGGTTCTTTCTGCCTGACACCCTCCTTCTCACTCTTCCCACTGAGCTCCTTCAGAGTGGTGAGACCCTCAGGCTGACCCAGCTCCCAGCTTGGTTACATCTGAACTGCACTGTAAAGCCTTCCATACCCAGGAAAATAAAGGGGGATCTATACTATGCCTGCATGATCTACTCATGCAGCTATTTCCTCTGCAGCAGATATGGGTGGAAACCCATAGAGTTAGACTGATGAAGACGGAAAACCAACTTCTGCCTTGCCCCTCACTGTGAATATTCATGCAGTCACAGGCTGTCCCTTCCCCTGCCCAAGCTGTCAGTAGATCCTCAGTGAGTCATTTTGGCGTTTCTGATCTTCAGCCTTACCTGTATTGACACATTTTGAGGTGTTCAAGGTGTGGATGCAGTAGGTCATACTGTGATTTTGTTGTAAGTCTACCCACCACACAATTCTTAGTTTTACATTTATTTTTAGTAGTCTTAAAAATGTATTGCAGGATGCATATGTACATATTTATGAAGGAACTCAGTGGTTATGTGCAAGTGCCAACAAACACAACAATCAACTGACAGCTTGACCAGGGTCCACATAATTCTTCTGACTTCCTGCGTAGGAAGCAGGAGGCAAAAAAAGGAACTTCAAATCCCCTAAGCCACCATTTACAAGGAACTGAAATCTTGATCTTTCTAATTGGTTTCAAAACAAACAAAATCACTCCAGAAACCAGCAGTGAGTCTCTGACTCCCTCAGCTATCCCTGAAAATCCTAGTGTAAGGTCTTGCTCCTATTGTCATTGAAGTAATTAAATTAATGTAGTTCAAGATAGGGGAGCAGAGGGAAGTGTAGTCCAGACAACGAAACACCAGGTTAGGAACTAGAAATTACAACACCTGGTCCCATATCTCCTTTCCTATGGATTATGCCAAGTCACTCACTTTTCTTGCCCTTTTCTTCATCTATTTTTAGACTCAGGGGTTTACTCACCTACTTTAAGAAAAGTTTTGTTCATCTCTATATCCACTACATGATCTTCAAGTTATTAATTTTCTTGGATAAAGACAGTACTGACAGCCAGGCCTGCTTCTCATCACAAGTTTTGGAACAGTCTGGACTCCCCTTTTCACTCCCTGCAGCTGTATGAGCTCACACAAGAGACTGAGAAAACAGTGTTGTGCAGGAAAGGGAAATATACCAGAAGGTCTTTTGCTCTGTGCTCGTGAACCACAGGGATGCAGCATGCAAGAAGTCTGCTGATGGAGGAAGCTGGTGAAGATTCAAGCCTACAGTGCCCTCTGGGATTTAACTCCACAGGAAAGAGGTCTCATGACTAACACAGCACAGCCCGGCCCCTGGTGCATCAACATTGCTAACTGCAGGCATTTTGAGCCTTTCTTTCCCACCCACACCTCCTCCACTAAATCCACCTATTCCCAGTGTTTGGGCATGGACAGCCCTGCTCCCAGATTCTTTATACATTCACAGTATGTAACCACCCCAGCTGTAACACTCATCTTTCCTTGTCCAGATGATAACGCAGCAATGGCCTGCTGCCACTGTCCTCCATGGGTCCCGTTCTCTGCATCCAGCCAGCCCTATATGCACTCACCCAATCCTACCTGCACAGAGGCTTGCCAGCACTCTAGGCTGCCCTGGCTATGGTTTGTCCTTCACAGGCTGCTCCACACTGCCATCATGGCACCACAAACCTGGCACCACAAACTGCATGTAGGCTTCATGGTGACTATGAAAGGATGTTCCAGGATGGTGGGTTTGGCTATACTAGTTCCCATTTCAACATTTGATGTCAGTTTTGGTGAAAGAACCTGGAAAAAGCTGAACACTTACTGCAGGAGCAGCATATTGCAATTGCTAGGCACACAGAACATCAGATGAATACTTGCTCAACACCACCTTTGCCCTGTAAAGACAGTCATAATGAGAGGGTTTTCAGTACTGCTAATGATGGTGAAGAAAGCTGACTGCATCACTGCAGTAATTTAGCCCAAGGGAACCTGTAGAAACAAATGAGGCAACATATATCACAGATTTGCCTTCTTTTTTCTGGTATTCACCCTGGCCAACAAGGTCATGCAAAATACCTTTCATTTCATTAAAGGCAATTTGAGTCATTAATGTCAAGCTGACACTGTGGTGTTAATTCTGCTCTGCAGAGGTAAGAAAATGGCCAGTGACCTGAATTTTGCACAGACACAGTGTAACTGCAATGCTGCGACCAAGGTCAGTTCCATCTCTGGGTATAAACAGTCTGTTTGGAAAGACGAGGATTAGAAAGGTCATGCTTACTAGAAAGGTCATCAACAGACATTGGGAAGAACAGTAAAGGACACTTCATTTTTAAATTATTTTGGTATTTTGTGATCGTACTGGCTGG
>VZRQ01010455.1:694766-715968 GCA_013397975.1 Machaerirhynchus nigripectus
AAAAAAAGAGAGAAAATTGAATGAGAAGCTTCTCTTGTTTCCGCCAGACAGACTCAACGAGCGTAACACAACATGACTATGAAGAGGAAGGATTAGTAGAGCAAGTAGGAGCAGCAAGTTTGGAGAAGCATATGATAGCATAGAGGACCACAGTCTGTATGACCAAGGTCATGAAGGAATTTATATTTATTTTTGAACAAGATACATAAATAAAGGGGTTCTGTAACGCCACATTACCTCGGCTTCATTTTTCCTTATGAATGAACAACCTGAGATTCAGCTTTACTGAGAGGTGTTTGGTTTTACTGTTCTGATGACCATAAAATCCTGGTGGAAGAATTAGAACTGTTGAGGAAAAGAGTTGAGATGATCCATAGCCTACAAAAAAAAAAAAAAAACAAACCCTCAGAATTTGGGCTATTTAATTAAACATGAACCAGTTGATGCCTCATAGCAGCTGTGCATATAGACTGTCCTTTCTAGAATCCTCACAATCTGACTAAAATGAAAGATGATGTGATCCAGAAGGAGTTTCAGGACTACCAGATTATATAAAGCAAGATAGCACCAAAACTGTACATGGTGAATTTGTTAAGACACACTCAGCACAGTGCTGTACAAGAGGGAGCTTGTGCTGAATATTCTCCCAAGAGGAATCACAACTTGCTTGATACAAATATAGCCTTGAGGATGCGTGCACATTTATTATAACCAGGCTTACTCTTTTCTGCCTAACACAAGACAAGAATGCTGAAGAGGTGCTACTACAACATTGATTTAGTTTCTTAAATGTCACTTGAAGTCTCACTGCACTATTCACTTAAGAATTTATAAATATGAGCAACAACAAATCTTTTTCAGGTCTTTGGGGACAACCATGAAAGCCAGATCCGTAAGCAGTCAAAGTTATCAGCACTCAGGAGTGTGATTTGCAGACCCACCATTGCTCCCTGTAAGGGCAAGCAAACACTGCTGTTTAGTGCCTTAGTATTCAGTGTTAAGTCCAGGGCTGACACACGGTCAGACTGTATGGATCAGTGTAAGAATTACCATGTTTTGTAGGCCATGGCAATATCACTTTTAGGTCACAGCACCACCAACTCAAGCGGCAGAGACTTACAAAACAAGTCATGACACCCTCAACAGTGGCTGGCACTGGAAATAATGCAGTGAGCACTTGCAGAGCAACAGTTATGGACTTCAGAACAAGACAAGCATGTCTTGTGTTTGGCTCCTTAATGTGGGGTTTTGTTGGTTGCTGACTGCTGTAAAGCACCAACTCGCCTTGATTTAAGTCTTGATTTGTTCTAAGTACCACACAAACATGTTTCAATGTCTGGCTGGTGGCACTAAGGTAAACTGTGCCTGCAGCCTCACAGCTGCCCACATTACACATTCTTTGTTTGTCAAAAACCCTTTTTCACCTGATTTGATCCTTGAGCAACACTGGGAAAGGAATTATCACAGACTGATGCAACCCAGATCCTCTAAATGCTATCAGAATTCAGTGCATTCAGGTTTCACAAGCACAATTTCGTATAGGGAGAGGATGGGGAAGGAGGGGACACTGTTGTGAAAGATGTTTTATTGTCCCTTCCCCGCTAAGAAAAATTCCATGCTAGACTTGTAGTTTGAAAATAGAAGAACCAGTAGAGGTGCCTGAGGACAGCTCAGTTCACAATTAGCCACGCAAAATTCCTATAAAACTACTGATACCAGTGAAACAATCTTCCCATGGGAAATGCAGGTCAGTCTGACCAGGAGTATTTTGAACCACTGATGATTCCCAGGGGAACAGATTCACTTTGATTAAACCTCAGTGAGATATAAACACAGATGAGACCCAGACAATAAGCTAGCTTTTATGCTGTTTCAGTAACTGCAACATGGATTTTGTAATAACCAAGGAGTGGGTCCTTAAAGGCTGAGATTTGCACAAGCCCCAGTTTAGTGTGAAGAGTGAGCTCATTACAGAGTCAGACATCTCTCTTGAATTTCCTCAAAACTCTTTCAGCAGCACACAAATATGCTCAGAATGGCACAGTTCATCATCTTCAGGGCAACAGGATCAGTGTAGCATGGAGACAGTGTTTCAAAGGAAGTATTCTATCTGAGCACACAGCAGCGACACAGGGGCACCTGGACTTGCTGTAGAGCCCTGCTTATATCCTGGCGTGACTGGGAACTATCAGGGAGGTGTTTCCCAGACAAAAGAGCGAGCTGCACCTGTGAAGACAAACTTTGAGATACGGTGAAGAAGTGGAAGAGCCATGTCCATCAAGCATAAAAAAGCAATTAACAGGATCTCAAATAACACAGGTTAGATACAACAGTCAGACAAAGAAAATGATGTTTTTAAAAACAGCTTGAAGGCATAGAAACTGGCAGTCATATTGTACTTTAAAATGGAATATCCTTTGCAAGTGATGCAAAGCCTACCCCAGCAGATGAGAAGCCTGTTTCTTCTCACCCTTGGGCAGCTGGGCATGTGCTAGACCCCAAGCCTCCACCACTCCTGTCCCCAGCTGCTTGAAAAATCCACAGAGAAGCTCCCATCCCCAAGGTTTTATGCGTTTTCCAAATGAATGCAAAGTGTTTGCAAATTCAAGCACCCATGTTACCTATCCACTTTGCAGAGGTATAAATGCCTGTGAGGCAAGCTCCAAGGCAGAAGAGAAAAAAACCCGAGAACAGGCAAAAGAGCATAACCAGGGCACAACCTTACACCAGAAATGCTGTAAGAGGCAAGCACAAGACAATTACCTGTTGAAAGTGGCACATGACCCCCAAATAACTGCATATATGCAAATAAATATCAGAATCAACATCTCCTTGCAGAGGGTTTTCTGTTTGGAAGGTCAGTGTGCTCTGAACCATCTGCCCCAGAGGTTTCGTATAGCAGTTCAAGGAAAGATACATGAGAAAAAACAGTAGACCAACATGTTTTGTCTTCTCTTCTCCTTTACTCATCTGAAGCTACCCATCCCCTTTGTAATCACAAAAATAGCAACAGGAAGGTCCCCAAACCATTTTGTTCCCTTCCAACTTGTCCAGTTTTTAGGGGAGTATGGACTAAAATCAAGATATTCTATTTTCCGTGTCTATCAGTATTTAAGTGTTCTATGCAAAATAAAAGAGTCCCAGGAGGAGAGAATGGAAGAGCTTCAGACCAGCTGGCACACAGACCGATTCCTGGGGAATTGCCTGGGGCTGAAGCCCAGTGATCTTGCACCACAAAGATATTTGTCTAACATGAGAGACATTAAGAACTTTGTGTTGAAAAAACATGTGTTGCTGGAAACGAGCTTCAAAACACAAAAGCCCCCAATTAATTAATACATAATCTTGTAAATTATAAAAACACGGGACAATTCCTCTTTGAAGGAGGTCCTCTCTCTACTTTAAGTGCATACTCACATGAAAGTGCTCACACTTATGTATGCATGATGCTTACAGGGCAGAATCACTGCTTCTTTTTTTCTGAGACAGTAAAAATATATTAAAAATAAAAATGCATCGATTTATTGACAAATTTTTTTAAACATAGTTTAATTCAGCTCCTTTACATGGCTTTCCAAAAAAATTGACAAAGTTCCTGCAACTCAGTAGGATAAATTCCAAATGCATCAAAATGGCACTCAGATCATTAATGTTGCAGTATTTACCTTTACCACGCGCCTTTAAGTAAGAGAGAACTTCTACAAACCTGTAAATAAATCTCATTTATAATCATTAGTAAACTATTTCTGAGCATGCACTGGGTCGCACCAGATAAAACAGATCAAAAGTTAATACTGATATTTTTCCCCCACGGAATTCCAGTAGAACACTTTTTTCTACTCACCTGGTCTAAGCAATGCTAAAAGGCTGTAATAGGAGCTGCCAAACATTGCCATGACACACCACTGGTTAACAGCGTAAGGTTTTTGTCCTGGTTTTGTCCATCATGCCCAAGAAGGAGAAGAAAAGAGTGTCTAACAGCAGTAGCAGGTCCAAGGATTTTGTTTGATATGAAAAGTGAGACATTCCAGTCCAATTCTCTATCATTCTACTCAATGCTATGGAAGCAGAAGTTATTACAAAAATTATCAGCATAATTCTCCAAGCTATTTATTTAATTTTACTTGAAGGTCAAGAGATTTCTCTGAATGTCTGGGAAAAACGACCAATTAAACAAGAAGTAGCAGGAGGTTCACTGAATAATTTAGTAAAGTATATGGAAGTTCTCAGTATCAATAACTTGGTCTTACAAACTAAGCTTCTTTTTTACTCTAAGACTTGTATTTATTTAATCCAAAAGCAGATCTTCATTGCACAAAGGGAACATCAGAGGAAAATCTCCTCAGAGCCCTTCTTTGATAAACATTATGATTACAGGCAAATTAAAGCACTTTACACATACATATTTGTTAACTGCAGCCTTTGCACAACTGATGCTTTCAACGTGCAGCAAGAACAGCCCTGAAAGCTGAATAGCAGCTTCATTGTAAATTGCTGATTTACATTTCTCTTTGTCAAGTCCTTTTAGCCCTAATTGAGGACTCAGATTTAATTAAAAATAAAGCAGAGGGAAAATGACGGACATTTGAGACCAGCAGCAGCAGAAGCTATGTTTACTCCCTTCATCAGCAAACAGCCCAGGAAGGATGGATTTGCACTTGCTTTCACCTGCTCCTTTTTCTGACTTTTAGTCACCAATTCGTCCTAATCTGGCGAAACTGCAGCCATATTTTATAAAGTCAGAACCATTTAGCTGAACCCTCAGAAACTTGAGATCCTACCTGATGCTTTTTCCTCTGGATAGAGTGCATAGGTAGCCCAGGGAACCAGCTCTTAATAAATTACTGGACTAAAAGCCAAAAGCCTAAATTTCTTGTATCTTAAGTACTCTGCAATGGTATCTTAAGTACTCTGCTACGGCTGGCTGGGTTTTTCATGCCCCTCTTCTGTAGTAAATGTAAGGAGCCTTAGTCCTTGCTGAAACGTCAGGTATACCTCAGCACTTGCTAGCAACATGTGGCGTAACAGCCCCCATTAGCTTCCAGTAGCCATGACAAACCCAAGCTTGGCCTTGCTGCTTTTTGGCGAGGGGGCAGCTAATGGCCCTAGCCCGTACCTCCCTCTCAGCTTTGAGCTTGCAAGCTAAAATCACCATGTTCAGACTACGTGGTCAGTTCTTACAGTGGTACTGACAGATTTTGCAAGAAGCTTCTTGAAAAAGCTTCCTCCTGCCTTCCCCGCTACACACAGACTAATTATGCAGATGTACAAAAAGGTTCAGCCAAGTTTAGCTTGCACATTTAACTGTGTAAGTAAGGAGAATATAGATTACCTGATTTTCTTGCAGACTGCGTTGTCTGCACAAACAGACGTACACAGTAATAATCCTCATATTACAAAAAAGCACCCAATCTGACCATAATAGAGCTTTAGAGATGCAGTAATTCCAGTAGGCAACAAACTCATCTCTAAAATGTTTGATTAATTGAAGCACTGCTATTTTGCACAACCCCATGAATCGTGGATATGATTACCTGTTTGTATAACTACATAGTTAATCACCCCAAGGCATTCAAGGTGGAAGGTTACTTTTCATCTGGAAAAGGCTACTGTAGCCCTTGTTTCTTTGAGCATGGGCAGGAAGACACAATATCTTGTTAGACTGGACTCTGGAGATGAGGCATGGGGATTGGTTTGATACCAGGCCCTGTGACAAGCTGTGACTACAGATAATAAAGCACTCCTGGCTCCCCACTCTGCTCTAAATTACATGCACAAATATTTAGCCCACAAAAACATGATTACACAAATGTGGACCGGGTGAATACCCAGGAAGTCTTATGAAAATCAGTACATCAAACAGATGAATGAAGACACAAGATCTTCTCCTCCCAGAAAATGTTTTCAGCACCTGATAATCCTGTCTAGCCAAGGGTATTAGGAAGGATTAAACATGGAAATAAATGAACCTGAAGTATTCTGTGACCCTATGACAACAAATCAGCAGGGTACTCACGGGGAGCCATCCAAGCAGAGCTTACCTTCACATGCATATAACATGAATTAACTTCTTCTATTCATCACTAGACAAGTGCTATCAGATTTTGATTTGTGTGAAAGATTACTCTTTATTTACTTTTCAAAGTAATATTTTTTTCTTAGTGTTAGGAAACAACTGCTCCTAAGCACTCCCCAGCACCAAACTACTCACAGCATAGGAATTCCCTGAGATGAATCCACTGTCTCTGTATTAGCAAACTTCAATAAATTTATTTTTCATGAACTTGCCTAATCTTCCTTTGGGCTGATGAAAACATTCAACACCCATCCCAGCATCCCACAGCAAGAAGTGTTGTTGTGTAACTACCCAGAAGGTGCAATCCTCTCCTTATGTTTGCTCTGAACATGCTTCTGGAAAAATTCAGGTGACGTCTCATCCCATTGCTCGTGGGCCACCACTTGCAGCCATGCCACTTGTGGTTTTATAGCCAGCTATGATAACTCCTCCTACAGTCTCATCTCCAGTCTGAGGAGTCCTGACTTCATCTTCCCTGAGCTGGAAGTTTGTTGTAACTTTGCTTATCCTTATTGCCCTCACTGAGTCTTTTTAGGCCTGCCACATGCTCCTTAATACTGGCTAACCAAACTGGACTCAGTGTTGATTATGCCTCGATCGACACGTAATGATGGGCTCTACTTTGCTCCTATTTCTTTCCCCATGATCCCCACCGTGATTTGCTTTTTTGACCACCAAAGCAAATGAATTTTATTTCTCCATTACTTAAAGTTTGTTTCAGTGCTGATGGTAACAGTCAATAGAGGATTGAAAGGTAGACAGATGACAAATGCACATTTCTCAATAGCCTGGAAAATGGACTGAAGATGTTCTCTGTTTGCATTCACTGTTAATTGCATATTTCATTTCAGTTAAAATATAAGACCAGACACTTTCTCTTGAAGCAATCCCAATAGGATTATTAAAATGCATTGGCCACTTTGGGAGCATGCAGTGACTCTACATGAGAAACAAGATCTAAAGAAGGTAAAAGTACACCTGGAATGTTTTATTTCCGACAGCTTTCAAGCTTTCTATTTTTCAGTGCTGTAACTGGAGGAAAAGCAGAGATGTATTTTATGGGTTTGCAGATACATGATGCAATGGAAAATGAGTTTGTTTAGATTTTGGGTCAAGTGTTTAATGAACGTGGGCAAACCTTCCCATTACTGCAGGAAAATAATGTGGTGATTTTTTATCAAGAAACCAACCCTTTAAAAACTTTTGCAAGATCTCTGATGACTTGTGTCAGATGATGTCAGACTTTTGCCAGGTTGATGATACAGCTCTAGAGAGAGAGGGGTGAAAGTGCCAAACCCTGGCTGGTGTCAGCATTCTTGGCCACAGCAGGTCAGATCTGCACTGGGGCAGGCAGAGCTTGGAAACTTGGGAATAAGGAACTCATTCAGGTATCACCCAGTAACATAACACCCCCTGCTCCTGGATTTGAATGCAAACTGAGAGATGGGGTCCACATTTCTGAGTTTCTAGAAAAGCAAAGCCATAGGACTTAGACCACTGGCTAATAATAATAGGCTTTTTTACTCCTAGGTAGGATCTATCCTGGCTGTTTCATCAGTGTCATACCTGACATACCCAAAACACGCCCCAGCTCACGCCCTCAGATTCTTCCTTGAAAACTTTACAACCTCCAGCAATGTGATGGCTACTCAGGGAATGGAAGAAGTTTGTTCAGACAATAGTTTTGCTTATGAGTGCTTGCAACCCTGGAAACTGTACAGGAACAAGGAAACAGAATGTATTTGCATAGATGGCACAACATTAATGAGAAAGGAGAATGTGTATCCTGTAAATCAAGCAGGAGTTTTTTAAAACTCTCTTTCTTTTAATCAGACTGCTGTGAGGGAGCAATGGCTAGCAAGAAGCACTGAAAACTCCTACCTGCCTGCAGATTATTGATCAGTCTTTAAGTTTTTCTATATCCATGGATTCATCTGGCTCAAATATTCCTGTTTGAAGGTGAAGGTGCTCAGGTATGTCTTTCAGGGCATACTTTCAGATTGGTCTGAATCTGTGCGACTGTGATAAAGACAAAAGAAGGTCAGGTCTTTAAGTGCATCCTCCCCTTCACCACCATAGCCCCTCTCCCTTTCCAAGGTCTCTGATGTTCAGTGTAGTTTGTCTAAGATAGGAGCACCAGGTGGGTATTGCAGGAGGAATTGTCTGTGTGACTGCACAAGCAATATATTCCAGAGAAGGGGGAGCTGTTTGCATTGACTTTGATGCATATTGGCCTGCTGAAGGGTATGAAATGCTGCTGGAGACTGGAACAACCGGGTCTTCCAAGATTGCAGGCAGCTTCTGTGGGCATATTCCTGTGCCAACCCCATTCCGACACCCCCCTTCCCAGAAGGGATGCCTGTACAGTACATCCAGCCTGAACACTTGCTATTGGATGTGGGATTAAAAGCACTAAGAGCCATCAAGCTAAACTCAACCCCTGTGTTTGATGTCCCTTCCAGCTGACCAGCTCCTACTGCAGTTTGTGCCTCTAGTCCAACAGCACTAGAATGCCAAGAGCTGCAGATTTTACTCCTTTGTGTGCAGGTGTGTGTGCAGCTTTTAATAACCATATGAAAATTTGGTATCACTTCCAGCATTTTAAAGAAGAGATAGAAGCTTTGTTGACTGATAGTGATCCAAACTAAAGGCTACATTTCCTGTTTAGTAACCACTTTAGCAATGGTGGAAAAGTCATTCTGTGTACTGAGCAATTAACATACTCCTGTTGGTAAGACAGTACCTGTGGGGTAGGAAGAAGTGGGGAGACATTTTAAGCAGCAGGCAAATTTAATTCATGGGTTTCTGCAGGGAGTCACTGAGAGATTTGCTCATCTTTCATGACCTCTTCTCCTGCAGCCCTGGCAGCCTGCACCTGGCTCCTTGACTTCACCAGAGCCAAGTGGGAGGTCACAAAGAATGGGAGGGCACTGCACTTGGGCTGGGTTTGCCTGGGATGCAGTAGGAGAGGTGAGCAAAAGAAGTCTGTCCTGGAAAACATAATTTCTGGCCTTGCTAGGAAGATAAAATAACCCAAACCTTAAACTTCAAGCTTCTGCCACGCAGGAAGGCTTTAAGGTTTTAACACGCCACACCACACTTTTGCAGGACGCTGCGTTGCTGGCCGTGCTCCTGTGTACAGAGAGCTCATGCTGGGAAGTTGCCTGTGTCCCCTTCTGAGGAGGGTCCCCTCACCTCACAGGAAACACCAGGGAGAAGATGGAAGGACTCATCTCCTCACTGGCACATCCTGGAGCCAGACTTGGGGCAGCAGCCAGTCTGCTCCACCGCACCCGCAGGCAAGCAGGGTTTGGTTTGCCTCGATGGTGGGCATTACTCACTGTGGGCAGCAATGCCGGGAGGGCTTGGGGGACATTTCAAGGACGAGACATTTTGGAAGTGCAGTCCCTGTGTTCCAGATACCACCAGCAGCACAAACCAGCAGGCTGCACAGCTGGGTCTTGTGCTTTGGTGCTTGAGGCAAATCGGGGCTGCAGAGCCCCACTGGGGAAAGGAGGTAGCAGAGAGCCTGCTGCGTCCCTGGCAGCATGAACACCTTAGAGCATCCTGTGGTACTGAAGGGTCCCTGTAATAGCCAAGGGGAATGGACTCCCACTGCAGTGCCCTCACGGGGCAGTCATGGTACACCCCTAGCATAACAGCACAGCCTGTGTCTAATATATGGCTCCACCCCATAGCCCCAAACTGTGCTTAAAAAGCCTCCTACATGAAAAGTCTTAAATGAAGCAATGAAGCCATAAACCAAGAATACAGGTACCAGAGCTTTATTAGATGTTTCACTGGATACAAAGAAACTGGATTTTATATTACTTTTTTCTTTTACTCTAAATACACATTCTTGTCATAAAAATTCACATTTGCTATACAGAACTGTAGGCATTTTTAACACAACATTTATTAAAGTACCATTAAACAGATCCTAAAACGAGAAGGTGCAGCTCTGTGAACCTTTGTGGGCACAACACACAGGGAGCTCCATATTCTCAGTGTTACACAATCATCCTTCCCACCAAAATGGAGACAAGTCATTCAAATGCATTAATGCTCACTGGAAATAATAAGGCTTCTGTACAGAGACCCTGAACAGTATCAGGAGGCAGTGTGGCAATAACATGCTAATAATCATCACCTAGATGATACTAAACTATTGATGACTGAGGCAGTCAAAAACTTAATCGTCCTGGCAAGCCCATATAATTTTTCTTTTTCTTTTTAAAATTGTGTTGTTAACCACATATTTTTATTTTCAGTAACAGTAATTACATATAGCTCCAGGATTCTGCTTTAAGGATCCCTGTTTCACAGCAAAACTAACTGCATCTACTTGAGGAATCTCTTCCAGTCAAACTGACCTTTGTAGGACTTAAAGCTAAAGGAAGAGATTAGCACATGCCATTTTACTGCAGAAAAAAAAATTCTAAGTGCACCTCCCTCTGAGGAGATACTCACTGGCCAAGGTGACGCCTGTTTAAGAGGATATGTGTGCCTAACTTGGAGTGTGAGAGAAACCATCCTGGGACAACAGATAACTCTCACTGACATCTCTTAGCCTCACACACTTAACATCTTATATGACCGGGTAGACTGCTATGGTGTACCGAGGCTGACAAACATCTGATATTCACAGCTGGCAGGTAAAGGGATGTGTATGCCAAAGTCCCGATAAGCAGCACTGAGCAGAGGCAAAGGAGAGAAGTGGGAAGACGCCACATTTTGACAGGACAGTGGAAGAGGGTCTGAAATCAGACTTGTGCCTTGCCTCAGTCACTGTTCAGGTGGATCTGACTGAAGCTGACCTCATACCAAACGTGCTGCTGAAGGGCAGGCACCCTACTGCAACCAGCCAGGCACAAGGCGGACACCCTCTGTGTTTAGTTAGTACCTCTTTCCTAATTAAGCTTGGCAACATGCATCATGCATCTCAAACATAAACCATGAAGGGAGAGCTAGACCTGGCTGTGGGAATAGTACAGGAGTCGTATCTGTAGGCAGTGTAAAGATTCTAAAGTAGGTCCTGCAGGGACAGGGAAATTATCATAGCTTTTTTTATTTAAAGCTGCCACAATTCCTGAAAGCAGAATGCTGTACATGGGCAGGCCAGGCCACGCTGATCAGCCTACAACATTCATAATTTTTACAGAAAGATTTTTTTTTTTTTTTTTGGATAGGTCCAACCTACACTGGAGCAAAGTTCAAAGCTCTTCCTGCAAATTTAAAGCTATGTTCCAACACAGGACATGAGCAGTATTGCATAGCATCCAGGCACTTCCTTAAAGCCAGGATATCCCCATCCTCCTATCATGACTATATTCCAGAAGATGAATTTTAGGCCACTCAATTACATAATCACAACTCCCACTGACATCAGCAGGAGTTGTGTGTGCGCAGAAGTGATTTGATCTGTAACACACTGGAAACCACGTCTTTGCCACCTTGTACAATCAAGGCAGTTGATCAGGCAAACATCCTATTCTTTATTTACAATTATGTAAGTGAGCTCCAAGTAACTTCAAGTTTAACTCCTTCGTGCCAAAAGGTGAGGGAGTCAGCTCTATGGACAACCCTTGGTACCATCTGAAACAGAACCGATGAGATTTAACAACATTATCCTAATGCATTAAGGCAGGTCACATAACTGCCCTTTTCCTTTAGGATTAATTATTATTTCCTTGTACACTGTAGACAATCCATAATCCCATATACACACAGACCTACGAAACAGCAGCACAGTAAAAACTAAATAGACCACTGAACTCCAAATACTTGTAATCGATACATTACACATACTATACAGCATATTTTAACCTCATCACTGGGTAAACGTATACAATTCAGAACAACATTGACTGTATGTAACACAGAAGCTACCACTGAGATATGGCAAATACATCATACACTATTAGCTTTTACTTCACTGAATAGGAATTTAGAACTTTGAAACGGTGTTACCTGAACTCTTGAAATCACCCAATAGCCTAATCAGTTGCCAATAACTAGTACTTCATATAACAAATTGAGGATAAACAGCACTGGAACTGTGTTTTCAGGGCACTCAGGTTTTTTTTTATTTTGAGGAATTAAGCTCCACAATTTTCAATTTCCTTTGCAACATAGCCTATACTTACTACACAGTGCCTATCTGCTCACTCTCATCTCAGGGTAAAGGCTTAGTAACTACTTTGAAGTTAGTAGAAACTGTCTAGACTTGTATAGACAGAAAGATTGAGCCCAGCATACAGGATCATTCACTCCCTCTCAGCCATGCATGCATATGTATTTGTATATACATACATGTGTACATTTAAAAGCATGTTTTGAAATGGCAGGACCTACAAAACCAGTAATGCATCCAACAGCAAAAGAATGCAAATAACCCACTAATTCTAAAACTATGCCATGGTCTGATTCTGATTCACCCCTCACCATACAAGGCAGGCGTTGCACTTCAGGAACCACCTCCTGTTTGGACTGGATTTCTGCAGGTTAGATCAGTACGGAACGAAGATGCCTCAGCATGTGTAAACTGAAAAACGGAGCCAGATGGGTTTACACTGCTGAGACACTCCGTGTGTGCAGCACAGGCACCATTTTTCAAGTTTGGGTGAAAAGAAAGGATCAAGTAATCACATGAAACTGCCAGAAAACAACAGTACTCAATGTACGCATCATGAACATAGTGAGGGGGAAACTAAGCAGAGGAAGCGAAAAAATGTTTTGGCAGTGAATGACATGCCAGTTTGATTAAGTAGATGCTTATACAGATCAATAGTGTAGACAGGTGTTTTTCCTTGACAGGCTGATTAGAGTCAACTAATTTCCCATGCAAGATGCCTCATAATACATGTGAAGAAACCTTCCAAATTAATGAGATCAGAATAACACATCTGACCCAACCCTGCAAGCACACATCTGGCTGAAATCAAAGACAGTTTTAGCTGCATATGGGTGGCAAAACTGGGCTCTTGAATGGTCCAGTTGTGCTGCATAGTACTTTCTGGCTTGTTCTTTTTTGGCAAGATCCCCAAACAATATCAACAGGGAGTGCATCTCTATCAGGACTTACAGTTTCAGGCCCTCACAGATGAAATCTTCAGAAGAGCATGGATAGTATATCCCCACATGCACTTTTTTCTTTTAGTAATTAAGGCAAGATTGTTTACCTGTTCCTACCATAAAGTGCTGTGCTTCTCCAATAGATTGACAGCTAAATGAAAACATATTTTTCTGAGGAGAATCTTAACATTTTGCTAGTATTTTTCCCCATTAATGGAAAAATGATACAATCTTTCTATTATTGTTTCTTGTCAGAGGATTTTTTTTTTTGCTTTGCTTTTATTTTCTATTTATTTCCAAATAAGAATTAGAATAAAACTGACACTAAGCAAACATTTCATAACAATGCTAACAAATTCTAGATAGCTCTATACTTATTCATATATATAGGCACACACATACACTTTTTAAAATACAGCAAAGCATTTGCCTCGAGTACACCTCTGAGCAAGCAAAAAGCCTGGTGTGTCTGGTGTGTGTTTGAGCAGGGGGTACCAGCAGAAACCTGGTGTTGATGCTCTCAGGTGCAACAGAATTTCAGCCAGAATCCGAAAGAAAGAAACCTAATTTTCACTCCACCCAAGGATTCAGATCACTTTACTATATTAGAAGGATAGATTAACTCTCTTGACTACATTTAAGCAGCTGAAGAATGACAGGAGGAGTCTGGAAACAACCAACTCCAGCTAAACAGAAAAAAGAGCATTTCACACCACACTGCCAATAAATAAGCAAACATTTTCACATTTCTTCGTAGGACAACCACATAGGTGTGGGTTCAAAAATACATTTTCATGTTTCATTTTGTATGTCTGTTACACAAATTTTAACTTGGAGAGCCTGTGGAAATCAGAGTCTATCAAGCCATTCTATAACTTGCTTAGTTGTGGGTGAAAGCATGAAAGTCACACCCCTTGTTCAACAAAACCATGAGCTGTGACTCTAGGTAAATTTTTGAGGCAGTCTGGATAAAGTTTAAATGCTGTAAAAAAACTTAACCGGCTTCGATCACAGATTTCACTGGGGATGACTCTTACAGTCCTAACCTATGCAGAAGAGAATGCTACTGAAGAGCCATCATGACTTTGTAACAGCTGCATGGGTTTTTTTGTAAACAAATTTATACTACTCCTGTCCAGAACCCTAAATATCATTAAGCAAGTGTACATGGATGTCTGTGTTATACAAATACATTTAAATGTGTCATTATACTACACATCCACTTGAATTATTCTTTATTCTACATTCACCTGTGTACACACTTTTTCCAAGGCACCCTCTCAGTACAAAATAGCAGGAAGTGTTCTTTTTATTCCACTGCCTAAACTAAAGCCAACCCCCTATAATGCTCGTTACCCATCTGTTCAATATGACCATTTCTGAATTTCTAAACTCTGATGGGAGATAGTAGACATTATCATCTGACAGAAAATAGCAAAGGACTCTGTGATGCCATTCTCTCTTCTCACTCAACCAAAAGATTTAGTAGTATCAACAGAAATTTGACCTTAATTCTATCCCATAAATCCCTGCAATATTTCAAAGAGCATTTTCCTTTGTAAAGTAAGATGTTATAGCATCTATTGTTTTGTAAAGATGAGATGTTTTACTTTCCAAAGTTGTGCACCTGTGTATTGATGTCTCCAGGAGATAGGACTGCCTGTTTTTTATCCAGTTAGGTGTCATACAGTTGCAATGCTCTCATTTTATAAATTACTACGTTTTCCATATACTTTTTATACATTTTTCTTTAAAACCAGGATGATCAGTGATTTTGTTGCCAGAACAGTGCCATTCAGTAGATTTTCAATCTTGAGTTATGCAGTATTATATCCCACAGACAATTTCAGGACTATAGAGTACTGCTATTAGCCAGAATTGAACTACTGCACTCTTTAAGACAGGAACTTTTCACTGATGAAACCAGCACTGATTTTATGTAATCAGTGTAAAAGTGTTCTGTTCATTGCTGCCTTAAAGAGAAGCTTAGACTGCACCTATTCTTAAGCACAGTTTCAGTCTTGCAGAAATCAGGTTTCCATAACGGGACAAAATACTGCACATGTGAGTATGCACAACTCACTTATCTTATGGTCAATCCATGCTAAACACAGATGTTTTCCTATTAAATTCAATGGATATGGGATCAGGCTCTTACATAAGATTAATCCTGGGAAGAAGTGGAGTCAAAGCTGGCCTGTGTTCCTGCTGGAACCAGGGAAAATACACACCACCAACTGTTCCTTAGAGGTTTGTACTATGATCAGTGTTATTTAATACCTTCATTAATGACAGAGATGAAGGAATTGAGTGCACCCTCAGCAAATTTGCAGATGACACCAGCTGAGTGGTGGTGTTGACACACGTAAAGGATGGGATGCCAGCCAGAGGAACCTGGACAAACTGAAGAAGTGGTTCCATGGGAATTTCATACAGATTAACAAAACTAAGTGCAAGGGCAGCCCCTGGTATCAGCCCAGGCTGGGCACGAACAGACCGAGAGCAGCCCTGCCCAGAAGGACTTGGGGGTGCTGGTGGGTGAGAGGCTGGACATGGCCCAGCCATGGACACTCACAGCCCAGAGAGCCAAACGTGTCCTGGGCTGCATCCAGAGCCCCGTGGGCAGCAGGGGACGGAGGGGATTCTGCCCCTCTGCTCTGCTCTGGTGACACCCACCTGGAGCCCTGCATCCAGCTCTGGGGCCCCAGCACAGGAAGGACAGGGACCTGTTGGAGTGAGTCCAGAGGCTACCAAGATGATTATAGGGATGGAGAACATCTCCTATGAGGAAAGGCTGGGAGAATTGGGATTGTTCAGTCTGGAGAAGAGAAGGCTTTGGGGTGACCTAATTTTGGCCATCCAGTACCTGATAGGAGTCTACAAGAAAGGTGGAGAGAGACTTTTTACAAGGGCATGTAGTGACAGGACAAGGGAGAACGGCTTCAGACTGAGAGTAGGTTTAGATTAGATAGTATGAAAAAATTCTTTGCTGTGAGGGTGGTGAGGCACTAGAGCATGTTGCCAAGAAAAGTTGTGGATGCCCCATGCCTGCAAGTCTTCAAAGCCAGGCTGGATGGAGCTCTGAGCAACCTGGTCTAGTGAAAGATGTCCTGCCCACAGCCAGAGGGTTGGAACTAGATGATCTTTAAGGATCCAACCCAGGCCATTCTGTGATTACAGAGTTAGGTCAGTATCCCATATCTGCTGGCTTGACCTGAGGCAGAGACATTGGAGAACCCCATTTTGAGAATGAAAAGCAAGCAGGATTTAGTCTGTGCTTTGTGCAAGCTACACAGTACATCAAGTTTACTGTCCACTGATTATGGTACATAACACATCATGTTTACTGTCCACTGATTATGCATGTGTTAGAAGCATGACTTTGGATTTACATCACAAAGGCATTTAAACCTGCAGCTCACTGATAAATGTGATCAGTTAAACCACCTAACAGATGAAATGTAGCAGCTTAAAATTTTCGTGCCAGATATACTGTCCTCAGTCTCCTGGTGCAATGCTCACACCACTGGGAATCCTGCTCTAAGCAGGAAGAGGACAATATATACATCCCCTTGCTCTGAAAACAACAAATTTCTTGGCACTGTTCATAACCACAGAAGACACATGAATCACATTTGGTACCTCATGGAGAACCTGTAAATGGCCTTCTTCTATCAAACACTGTAAACATGTTTGGTTTTGCTCTTCACATGAAACACAAATATGAAAAATGATCATAAATGATGAAAACATTTCCCTTATGCCCACCCACTAAAGCCCTAAACACCTCAGTGTGTTACAAGAAGATGAGTGTTTTACAATATAATCCTTTTAGAATACAATCTTTCTTTTTTTTCAAATTCTGAATAATGCAACAATACACATATCACAGTACTATCAAGTAGTATCATCTTCACCTTCATCCAGAGCATAGTTGAGCTTTATGACTGTGCTGATAAAGTCACCAAGTTCTACAAAATCTGCGGTGATAATATTCACACCACTTTCTCCTGCTTTCTGAGTTCGGACCCACTCCATCATTGCAGGAAGAGCCCTACAGAGAGAAGAGGAACAATAATTACTCATAAATCAGCGAGACAAATGCATCGAGGCAGGATTTATCGACAGTGACTCCAACTGATCTTACTTGGTTTCTAAGGGAAAGAAACCAAGTGAGACAGGACACAGGTCACTGCTCAAGCTTTTTAAAAACTGTTTTAAATTTCCATTCTCTGGGGAAATAATATGCGAATTGTACTTCAGCTTCTCAGTAGAAAAGAATGGAAGGAAGATCATGCAGGCTCAGGGTCATTACTGATTTTGCCTAGGTACAAGGGCATGGACCAGATACTTTTTGATATCATCTGGCCATATGACTCCAAGGGAATTGTTTATGGAAAAACAAGTCACAGAGAACTCAAGCCATTTGCACAGCATGTTTGACACAATCAAGGAAATGTTGAAAATAGTATTTTGAGGAACACAGAAGCAACCATGATTCCTAGAGCAGAAGTACAGCATCTACCAAAAACTCCTTCTTCACCAGTATTGATACCTGAGCCACAAATTAATTAGACTTAATCATAAACCTGTAGTTGGTAACTGAAATAGAAAGCACCATAGTCATGTCAACTCTGTTCTAAGATGGCACATTTAACTATGTCAGATCCTTAGCACAGGAATACTGGGGTCTAAAAGATATCTGCCTAACTGAGTATAAAGAAATTTTTCTGACATTTTTCTGTGAAAATACAAACTAACAGTCACATCAAACATCTGTGAGAAAAATAAAAGGCTCCTTAGTCTTTCTGAGGCTGTCAAGCAGCAAAATCCAGTTTTTAGAAGAAAGAAGTTAACAGAGTTTCAAAAAAACAAGGTACACATTTTTCAGAGAAAGGGCAATTGACCATTGGTACAAAATCCCAACGACTGTGACAAACTCTGCAGCACTTTGAGTCTTTAAATCAAGCCTGGGTATCATTCCAAAATTATACTCCTGGTCAACCTCAAGCTGCTGAGTTAAATAAAAGAACCTGAGGTCTGGGCAGGGCTGCAGTCAGTTTAGATGAACATTGTGTTCTCCCTTTGCTCTAAGATCTAAAAATCTGTGATTTCCCCTAAACCAGCATGTTGTGCAGCCTTTTTCACAGACGCAAGGTACATGGAAAATTTTGGTCTGACAGTAATTTAAATGAAGCTGAACATGTTGAACTTAAATCTTCTCTCAAATGCTTTAGGAAAACAGAGCTAAAGAAAAGAGAACTATTAGCAGACAGAGATTGTACATGTCAGTGGCTACTAGAATCAGCTTTAAAAATAATTTAATACAGAATAAAACCCAAGCAGCTAAAATTATTCCTCTCTATGATTTCACAGGAGAATACTAAGGCTTTATTTCACCAAAATGTACTTGATTTTACTGAGACCCACATATCAGCAAAACATTTTATTTCAGTCATTGATTCAGTATGACTGAAGCACTTCCATGTATGCATAGCAGCCCATAAAACCAAATTCAAGCATTCTGCTTTTTGTGAACCCAGCCAGCAACTTCAGATTTAAGTTTACGTAATCCTGAAAAGCTGTACTCTGTAGAACTGTAACAGGGCACAGGTCAGGTGTTAAATACCCAGCAATGCCTGGACTGCTTGAAAAGATCTGCAAGCAACCAGAACCAGGACAGATCTCAGCAGAACAGCATAGATCACCAAGGTGATAAAAGGCAGCTCAGAGCTGCTGTAAACTCCACTGCACCTTCACATGTGAAAGGTACTGCTGAACTCTGCACAGAGATACCAGGTCGAACTTACGAGATGGCAGTATGTTGCTTTTGTATTTAATACCATCCTATTTAAGCCCAAAGAGTTTCAGGTTTAAAGGTGAACTGATTCATTGTAGACGGGCACACATTTTTCCTTCCTTCTTTCTGCACAAGCTGATAACCATGATATTTTACTCCCCCTTGAGGCATAACTAACTTTTTTTGGTGTGTTTTACTTGTTCTGAAGCTAGTTCTGATGTAATTCTTCCTTCACACTATAGAGTTTGCCATCCATACACTTACCCATATTGACTGAAATACCACTTTCCTTTTCCTAATGTGTTCTTAGTAAGTCAGACTCCACCAAACAGTCATGCTTTGTCTTAAAGTTAGCCTGCCTTGCCATTTCATCTGCAGTTGGCTTGGTTAGTTGAATGGGTTATTTTTGTTTTACTGATATTTCACACAGGACACAGTTGCATGACCCCCTGCTCACACATAAATTGCTAGATAAAGTCACGGAAATCTTTTGTTCATGAGACTAGAAAGCATTTAAAGTCAAGTCAGAAATGAATCACATTATCAAACAAAAAGCTCATTTCCATAGCAAAGCCAAATAACTCAATCCTGTAAAGAAAAGATAGCTGAAGAAAAGATTCCACTGACCTTGAAGATTTGATCTAGGCTCTGTAGCTCTGTTTATGACAGAAGTTAATACAAAAACTATAGAGATCATCTTCCTTCCTTAGTGCCATCTTGAAAGTGGATTACACCAATGACTCTAAGAAACCACATGTTGCTCAGTTTCAGCACAAGTATCTCACATGCTCATAATAATTATTAGAATAAGCCTGCTTTAACAGTCCTCAGGGTGCCTTTGTGGTAGCAGTACAAACCTTGTTCACCCTGCCTTGTAATTTCCAAACTGTGCCTCAAAGCAGTGATTGTTCTCACCAAGGGTTTCAGTCAGGAGAACAAACCACCTACATGATTAGGCTCACAAAAGCCCAGTACGTACCATGGTCTTCGTAGATAATCTTGTGTGGTTCTCTGTCAGACATGGGGGAAGCTTCTAGAAACTTTTCACAGAAACCACCCCTGTAGTACTCCTGCTACCAAAACCATGCCACACAAACCCAGTCTATCTTGCTAGGTTGGTAAGAAATGATTTTGTGCACAAGCATATACGCTCAAGCCTCTCAGCCTGCAAACCCTGAGAGCATCACTGCCTCTGTGTTAGGCAGGTCCTGGCTCTCCTATGGAGGATATCCATGCTTTAAGGTGCCTCCCATAGCTGGTACAGTCCAGCCCTTATAGCCACAATCCCAGCTCTCAAAAGGAATAATTTCTAAGCCCTGTGGGGTCCCAAGCCACTGTCTAACCCAGAGCCACATGCACAGAAGGTGCCTCTTGTCTTTGCTTAGAGCCAGGGAGGAGAGTAGGTGTGCTCCTCTGCAAGACCTGTGCCAGGAGAAAGAGAGGAGTCCTCTCCTCTTACCTCACTGCTTGGGGCACTGTTTTCATCCTGTTGCAGCTCCTCTGGCCTCGACTGGATTTGGACAGATACAACCCTGCCAGGCCAGTGCAGCACTGCCCCACAAACCAGCATCTGAAGTCAGCTTGCTTTTCTACATCCCTGGCAGAAGCAGAGGAGTTAGTGGTACCAGTAGTGTAGGGAGGGCAAAGACACAGGGCTGAGGGGCTTGAGCACTGGCAGGGAAGGAGGGGAATGGCATTTTACCTGGGTTTGACCATGGATTGAGATCAGTAATCTTGGTGATAAATTTTCTGGCCTGAAGGAGTATGTAGAGTATCTCATTCATTTTTGATAACTGGAAACTAGGAGGTACCAGACTGCTGGCCCTCACTACCAGGATGGTGGGAGTAAAGCCATGTGACTGATTGATGTGGAAGGACCTCACGGGAAGGGCTGTGGTCCAGCCCCAGCCACCACCACTGCCCCTCTGCATAAGCAGACAGATCTAACCCACCACCTGTGATGCCCAGCAGCCTTCTGGAGCAGCCTTTCCACCTGGCCAAAGATTGCATGAGAAGGGGGAGAGTGGAGGAGATCTGGGTGATAGGGACCTGCCTATGCTGGATAATACAGTCACACAGAAATACTTATGTGGCTGTATTTTTTCTGAGACCTAAGCTTTTATCTCCAGGTAGCATCTCACTATGTCAGTCACAGGTACTTATAATTTGGGCATGATCTGGGTATCAGGATGGTTTACATAATGACTGCATACGTGTCCTACATCACCATTTTCAGCCTTTTTTTTTTTTTT
>VZRQ01010455.1:716951-728785 GCA_013397975.1 Machaerirhynchus nigripectus
TTTTGCAAACAGGTGCTACTGCTGAACAAAACCAGCACCCCTCTGCAGGAGGCTGTGCTTACATGAGCCTGAATCAGAACCCCTACACTCCTTAACTTCCCCGCTCTCCATTCAGTTTTACCACTGTTTTCAAGAACACTGAATACCAGAGCTGTAATTCAGCATATGCTCACCTTGGCTTTTCAAGGATGCTGAGAATTCATTGCTCCAGTGGGAGCAGTGGATTTCCCGTGTGTCACTGAAGCACAAAAATCCAGCTGGAAAGAACTTTGAAAAGTTATTCAAGTTCATCCAGCCCACCTTGAACAGGATCAACTACACAAAGATCAGTGATACAAATCACTCCTGGTAAATGTTCAATTTAATCTATTTACAAGCCCCCAGTGAGGGAGATGTCACAACCTTTCTCTGTATTCAGAGCACCCCTATACAGATACCCTTATGCATCCTCATTAGCTTCAACAGGAGCATCCAGAAATAATGGCATTACAGCATGCTGCTCAAGAGCATTCACCATGCCCTCACTCTGCTCCTGCTAAAGATTTACCCTGCATCTGTAAATAACTTCCCCTGTGAAGGATGAGCCTTAGGTAGCATTCCACACTGCATCATTCTACCATAATTTTCTCTGCAGCAAAACTAGTTTAAAAGGTCCTCCTCTTTTATGTGCCAGCCATTTACTTCTACTCCCTGATCAAAATTTACAATTCTCTCAGCTGTGCTAATAGACCTGTAGAGACAAAATTAATACCGCACATGGAAATGGCCTGAATTAGCAGAAACAAAACAAGTGATTTTGCTCTCCCTCTGTCCCCAGTTCATTGACAACTTTTGGTTTATAACAGGTCCTCCCTAACTGTTGAAACATGACAAACAAGGATCAAATGAACCCAAGCACAGAGATTTACATGAGCTCAGCACAAAAAAGCTGGAAAGAAACTCCTCAGATGCACTTCCACACCCCTCCAATCCTCTTTAGCAGCATTGTTATAAAATTGGCACCACCAAGGCCAGACTGACTCAAACCAGAAAATTTGGGCAATATTGGGTGGGAATTTCTTTCCCTGGATCCTGAATTAACGTTACTGCACGTGAGTTGCCATGTTGTAAGAACTACCTACACTAATATCTAACAACCTTGAATTTATTCTTCTGAAAGACTTGTCTTTAATTCAGTCATCCTCAATTGCTTTATACAATTTGGAAATGCATCTATGCAGATGACACAGACAAGCATGCTGGGCTCAGATGCATCTTTTAATGTAATTATCTTAGCAGCATTCTCTGCAGAGTCACCAGGGGCCAGATGTCTTCCTTCTCTGATTGAATTGGTGTTGGCTTTCTGGGTTTCATTTATAAAGGGAGGCAGAAATGAGCTCAAAAGGAGTATTCCTGCCCTCCCTTCAAAAAACAGTTCAGCTGAATTTGTTAAACCTACATCTGGTACAAAACTGTAATGGGATATTTAATAGCAGCAAATGGTGGTTTCTGAAGGTAATTAATGTTCAACATTCCATTTTTCCCTGATTCCCTGTTTTTAGCCATTGCATTAACTAATAGCTTTAGGAATGCAGGCAGTAGGAAAAGGACTCAGTGGACTCTGCGTATAAAAGATCTCAATTAAGGATACAGCTCTAGTATTTTGGCTACTCTCTTGGTTAATGCAGTAAGGAACTGAAGTGGCAAAGCCAGAGCTGAAAGTTTGACAAACAATGGCATTTATCTTTTACATTCTGACTGAAAGGCCTTGTAAAACATGTAGTTACCCTAATATGGAAAATACACAACGGTCTATGGATTAAAAGGAAAAATACTACTTGCTATGAGGATGTCTCTGTTCAAAGGCTGGTTTTTCTCAGTGATTCAGCAGATCAAATTAGGGGTGCTGCTGGATGAGAAGCTCGACATGACCCAACAATGTGCACTTGCAGCCCAGAAAGCCAACCTGGGCTGCATCCAGAGCAGTGTGGCCAGAAGGCTGAGGGAGGGGATTCTGCCCCTCAGCTCCACTGGGGTGAAACCCCACCTGGACTGCTGCATCCAGGTCTGGAGCCCCCAAAATAAGAAGGAAATGGATCTGTTGGAATAAATCCAGAGGAGGCCATGAAGATGATGGGCTGAAGCAGAAGGCTGGAATACCTCTCCTAAGAACACAGTCTGAGATAACTGGGATTGTTCAGCATGAAGAGAAGAGAGAGAGACCACAAAGCACCCTCTAGTACCTGAATGAGGCCTACAGGAAAGCTGAAGAGGAACTTTTCACAAGGACATGTAGTGATAGGACATGAGGAATGGCTTCAAACTGAAAAAGAGCAGGTTTAGATTAAGAAGAAATTCTTTACCTTGAGGGTGGTGAGGCACTGAAACAGGTTGCCCAGAGAAGTCACAGATGCCCCATCCCTGGAAGTGTTCAAGTCCAGCTTGGAGGGTACCCAGAGAAGTCACAGATGCCCCATCCCTGGAAGTGTTCAAGTCCAGCTTGGAGGGGGCTTTGAGCAACCAAGTCTAGCGGAAGATGACCCTGCCCATGGCAGGGGGCTGGCATGAGATGACCTTTAAAAGGTTTCTTCCAACACATTCTATGATTCTATGTTAAGCAGTTATCTCTTGGAGATCACAAAGTGGTGATCAGGGAGGTCAGAGTGGTGTTCAGTCATCATTCCTTTCAAACTCTTGTAGCACAAACACAAAGCCTGAACACTCATTTACGCAGGTACCTGTACAAGGCATATTTTATCTGCTTGAGACAGTTGGTCCTGCTCCCACTTCCACACAGAAATCTGACTGTTCAAGAAACATTAAGAAATTCATGTAAGTGACAATATACATGGAATACGGAAATAAGAATTGGAACTTATTCCACTGTCTGTGAAACAGAAAACCTCTGCTTTACAGAAAAAAATATCTGTCACCAATCAAGGGAACAGCTAGAGGTTTGGGGTTTTTTCCCCCCATCTTCTAGTTCTTTAAAAAAAGAGTTATGATTTACTCATACATACACTTGAATCCCTGTATTAAAGCATTCAACTCAGGTGTTAGAATCTGACAGCAGAGCTGGAACTGCTTTGTCACAGACATACATTGTAGCCAGCAGCAGCCCGTTCACAGCCAAGGTTTCCTCCACCAGACTCAGCCAAGGGCTTTGTTTATCCAAGAGCTGCCACCATGCACTATCTGGGACCTTTCAAAGAGCTGTCCTGCTGAGGAACTTAGCTGAGGACTCAAGGGATAAAACTGTTCAGCTACTCCCCATTTCAAAGGTTCACTTGCTGCTGCTGGCTCATTTCCTTGTTGCAAAACTCACATCTTGAAAATATAAAATTTGATTCAAGAAAGAAGACAGATTTAGAAGGAGAAAAAATAGAAGGCAGTACAGAGAGGAAATACTCTAAAATTTAACATGGACAACAATGAAAGAGAATCTACCACATTGAAGGAGAAGAGGTGATTTTTAAAAGCATTTAGCCCTGCCCAGAACCATGGAACACAGATGAATTAGCAGAGTGATTATGAAAATCCTGCTTTTGAGTAACAGGAGAAGTTAGTAAAAAGGTATGTAACACTAGCAGAAAAAGCGGAGCAGCTAGGTGGAAGGCAAGGTTTATTTAAGAAACTTCTGACTGCCGGCACTATTTCTCTGCTGCACAACTTGTAACAGAATTTCACACATCATTGCACAGCTTCCACTGAAATCATTACTACAATAAATCTAAATTACTTAAGTAAATAGATAATTTTTTTTCCCAGACTAATAGTGTAGCCTGAAAAACTGTTTCTTCCTGCAGATACCTTGAAATGAAAATGAATCTCATCAATATTTGAATTCTTTGCTATTGAATACGGAGACAACTGGAAAGTGCAAATCCGCAGGTGACTGCCATAGTACCTTGTTCAGTATATTCCACAACACACTATTCAGACAGACATATGTAGAATAACTCATATGGAAGTCAAAGCTGAGAAATGCAAGGAAAATAACTATATTCAAATAAGAGAAAATTGCAGTAAAGAGATGCATCTTACAGCACTCCCAGGTGTTTAATACTTTCTTAGTGTTTGGAATAAAGGTGAAAATGTGCTTTGTTCATGAAACATTCAGCAAACAGATTACAATGAAGCAATCCACCTAACAAAGTTTAAATGGAATATTGTAACAGAAACAATTACCTCTGAAGAAGGGGAATAGTAGTTTTTCATCCCTGCAGCTATTTGGACAGCAAAAAGCAAAGAATATAGCAAGGGTTTCAGGCACCACATCCAAGTAACAGAAATTGGGCATAATTACATCTCTGATTTGAATGATGTTGTGATTAAAACAAGTCAGAAAATTAGATGGTGGAAACAAAATGATATAGGAACACACAGTTTTTCAGTTAATTAAAAATACATTAAATGTGTAGCTCATGTTCAGCATAGCCAATTAAACAATTCTTTTCTCATACTTTGGTCTCTTAAAACTGTCAAAACACTTCAGTATTTCTAAAACACTAAGATAGAAAATATCACTCGTGTTTTCTTACATATTTTCTTCAAATACAACTAGTCTTTAAGTTACTCCCCATTTGACAAATAGAATCAACAACATTCACAATTCTGTTTTCCCAGCACATTTCATTTAGCACACAAATTCCTCTCTGCTGTACCTCTCTCCACCTGAGGCATCACTTCTGCTTCCTCAGATGTCTCATTTGTTACTTCACCAAGCCTTCATCTGCAAGGCTGGCTTTATCATTTCCCTTGCAAGGCATATACCAAATGGATACACAGCACATATAATAAGGATGATTATTTCTCTGCTCTCGTGGCCACTTTCAGTGCTTTGGTGCCCCACAACCCCAGCCTGGTGCCTGGACCACACCACACACCTACTAACTCCTCCACAAAAACTGCTTCATCTCACCACAGAGGACTAAGCTGCTTATTATAATTTATACATCATCTGGCTTCTAGCTCTGGACTCCCACAGCTAAACCAGCTTTGTTAATCAGCTGGATCCCAGAGGCACTATCCTCCTAAATAGCATCCTGGGCATTGCTGTGAATCATTTACCAGGAGCAGCCTTCCCAGAGCTATTCCTCATTCCTTCTCCTTAACTTTCCTCACAACCTAGAATTAACAAGCCCAGAGCATTCATATGATAAACCCTTTACTATGCCAATTACAATTATCCAAAATACAGTACCCAGGAGATATTACAAAATAGTCACTGCTCTTTTACAGTGAGAAATGTTTGTCCTGGATACAGCGGGGGGAGAAAGGCTCACCAGGTTATCTTTCTGCCAAGGTGGTCCCATGTCAGGGGGAACTGTGCCCCTAACACAGACTTCTCTGACTCCTCAATAACCAGTGGGGTCATTAATGAAACCTGCAGGACCACCTGTTTCCCCACCCCCAGGTGGGAGTCCCCATCCCATGTCTCAAGACCAGAGTGCTCCCAGGGCTCCCACAAGCAGACCAGTGGGGAGCAGGGCATGGTGAGGTCCTGTCCTCCCATCTCCAGTGACAAAGCAAGTGCCATGGACAAGACCATGCATAGCTGCCTTTGGTAAGGCAGGTTAGCAGCCATGACATCCTCCTGTAGAATGTCTGGGAGGAACTTGCTAACTAGTGAACTCCGTTCTTCTTTCAAAAGCTGATGAAGCTCATCTCAAAACAGTCAGTTTTCTCACTCCCACTTTTCCAGCTGGAAAATTGCTGGAAAACTTCACTGTAGGGAGCCCTTCTCTCACTTTCAGCTTAAATTTATTTAGTCAGTGTATACCTGTTGCTCTTGTAAGAATGCTGGCCCTTAGCCTAATCTGCTCTCCCTCACTGGTATTTATTCCCGTGATATTTACAGAGAGTAGGTAATCACAGAGCCTCTCAGGCTTCATTGTGCCAGGATAAACAAGACAAGCTTTCTCCAAGTCTTCAGCAATTCACTCCCTGTTTATTCTAGTTAGTAGTCCCTTTCTGCAGCTGTGCCATTTTTATCTACTCTTCAGAACATGGATGACCAAAATTGCACTGAACATCCAAAAAGATATCCTACCCACACTTCGGATGGTAGTATCATCATCTTTCTGTGCATGCTGTAAATGCCTAGGTGCATAACAAGAGGATATCACCCTTTCTTCCACACAGTTTCCACCAAGGGCTAAGGTTAACCAACTGTGGGTGACGCTACAGAAGCTACCTTGCCTGGTGCTCTCAGCTGATAAGATCCTGTCTTACAAGAGTATGCTCCCATCATTACGACCTTGCATTTTATACCATTGAATTTCATCTCATTTCTTCTGCAGGCATCCAGGTTTTGCTGGATGTTACCCCTCAGCTTTCCTCAGTTACAACGGCAGTCTCTTACTCTGTGTTATCAACAAGCACCCTGATTCTTTACAGCAGAATTCAAGGTCCTTAGTGGCAAAATTAAAGATGATCAGTATCTTTGAGAAATGCTACCATTTCCACAGTCTGGTACATCCAACAAGTCCAATTTAATTTCTTATTTCTAAACTCTATTTTGTTGATAATACACTACTTAACACTTTACCAACTGCATTATGCATTATTTACCAGCTGCACTGGGCCATACTGGGTGTGACAAACAGGTCAAGGGAGGTGATTATGCCCCTCTGCCCTCAGGAGACCCCACCCAGAGCACTATGTCCAGCTCTGAGGTCCTCAGCACAGGAAAGACATGTACCTGTTGGAGTGGATCCAGAGGAGGCCACAAAGATGCTCAGAGAGCTGAAGCACCTCTCCTATGAATACAGTATGAGAGAGAGTTGGGGTTAGTCTGCCTAGAGAAAAGAAGGCTTTGGGGAGACACTGGAGGAAATAATATCTGCTTCTTTCATTTTGTTAGATAGCTCTGCTAACCTCTGAGCCACCCTTTTTAAGATTCATTACTGGCACATTTTGTAATCAAACAATAATAGTAATCATTCCCTTTAACTCAACCTCATAACCAACCATCTTGAAAAGTCTAGATGATACCATCAATGGCAGCATAACATGACTGACAGCAAAATCCAGATCAGTCAGAAAGCTGAGTCACACTCCTCCACATTGCATAGTCCTGAATCACTACCTCTAGACTACATCTGCCAACATGCTGTCTGCCTTGAGTTCTAATAATTTCAGATTCTGGAGACAGCAGTTAGGCCACTTAACTTCTAGCCAAAATAAAGAAGTTGAACTTTCTCAGAGAAAAATTAAGGACAGATTCTGATTTATTCCTCCTGAAAAAAAGTAAAGGACTCTGAAATGTGCCACACTGTTATTTAGACAATAGAGTCTCCCTGAAGAACTCCATCCTTCTACAGTGTTTATTTTCATGCACACCAGGTTAATTATTACTGTTAATAATACTGCTGATTTGCTTGGCTGGTGGTATGCACCTTATAGATAGCAGATAAAACTATAGGTTTTAGTAGTCATGAGCGAAGTCAAAACAGATATTAGGAATGAGAGAAATAGATGTCACTTGATCAAAAGTGATACCAAGGGACACGCAAACGTTGGATGCTTCAGTGCTAGACAGATCTAAAACCAAGATTCTGAAACTAAAAGCTTCTGTTCTGATAGACTCCAGCATTCCAAAATGTGATTTTGTTTCATATTAGAAAGCAAAACCAAAATGTTGGCCTTTCCATGAAATAAAGTCCAAGACCTATTTCTGAATTAAAAAAATGAGAAGCTGTGTATATAGAAACAGCATTAAATATTGCAATTAAGACTGTAACATAAATCTAAAGACAAGACAGAATTAATAGGAGTGGAAATTGAAATGTTTTGACATAAAGTATTTTGCTAAAATAGACTTTTCCCTGGGGAAAAACACTGAAAGGAGCATTCCTGGAAAAAAATGAGTAGACTTTAAATACCTACAGTTTTCAAAAAAAAAGCTGCATTGGTAGGAAAAAGAACAAATATTTTTGTAATCTCTGGGTTGAAAAACATGCAAACATTCACACAAACATGCACTTGATGTCATATCTAAAAAAACTAACAACTGCAGACCAAACTCCTAACAAAGGAAATAAAATATTAAACAATATACCACTGATGTGATCTCAAATTAGCTTTAAAAACAAAAAATTATTTGGTGACTTGGAGCACTCTTACTGGTTCTGATCAGCACTAAAAATAGGAAGACATTGTGAGAAGTCTCATGTTTCCAGTAATACTGGTAACTTTTCAATTGATCTCATATTTTATTTAACGAGAACTGCACAGCAATGAACCATGGTTGCCAACCATCAGGGAAAAGGTAGACTAAAAAATACATTATATATCTTGTTAAAATTTACCAGGGGACCACAGAGGATGCATCAGCAATAAAGTAAAATCCCTCTGGAGAGAAGCCAAGAGAGGCACTTGGTTGAGAAACACTATAGCAAAGAGGTCATGGAATAACTGAACTGTTTGGGTTGAAATGGATCTTTAAAAGTCATCTGAGGAACACCACTCGTCACTGATGTCCATCAAGAGGACTCTGAGCTGTTAACCACTACACTCTGGACATCTATCCAAGCCATTCTTCATTCACCAAGGTCATCAAATCCATATCTCTCTGATTTAGAGAGAAGGATGTTATGGGGGACCATGTCAAAGGCTTTACACAAGTCCACATAGATGACATCCCCTGTCCACTGATATGGTCACTCCACCATAGAAGCCTGCTAGGTTGGCCAGGAAATACTTGCCCTCAGTGAAGCTGAGATGGCTGTCTT
Organism: Machaerirhynchus nigripectus; assembly: GCA_013397975.1. Taxonomy (NCBI): domain Eukaryota; kingdom Metazoa; phylum Chordata; class Aves; order Passeriformes; family Dicruridae; genus Machaerirhynchus; species Machaerirhynchus nigripectus. The sequence continues at coordinate 725,666 of VZRQ01010455.1, forward strand.
GCATCACCTCCCTGTCCTCCATGTGACTTAGTGTAACTTCCATGAGGATATCTTTCATCATCTTCCCTGGCACAGATGGGAGGCTGACGGGTCAGTAGTTCCCAGGGTCCTCCTTTCCACCCTTCTTAAAAGTGGGTACAACATTTCCCTTTTTCCAGTCACCTGGGACTTCACCTGACTGCCATGACTTTTCCAACACCACAGACAGCAGCTTGGCAACTCCAACAGCTAGTTCCCTCAGGACTTTGGGATGCATCTCATCAGGTCCCATGCACTTAGATACTACCAGGTTCCTAAAAACAACATGAATCTAATCTTCCTCTTACAGTGGTTCCTTTTACAGTGGTTCCTTTTACTTCCTCTTACAGTAAGGCTCCCCTGCCTTAATGTCAATTCACTTGAGATATCTGGGAAGAAAGGCTTCCAAGAGAAGTCATTCCCTTCTCCATGCTCATGGCATTGAGTCATGCTGCTTCATCAGCACAAGGAAAAGCAGACCTGCCACATCAGCCAGGCACAGTGCCTGATGAGAGTCCCTGCACTGGCTCACGCTCCTCTTGTGGAATACAGACCAAGCTGCACATTCATCACAGAGCCGCTGCAGTCCTCTTCCTCCAACAAAACTCTCACACTAGAGGCTGATGGTCAGTCTCAGCTAAGCACCTGTCTTGCATCAAAGACCAGGCAGAGAGACCTTGCACACCCGTGCCTCAGCACAGACTGGGGTAGATCTGCTAGACAGCACAACCTCTATCAGTGTGACCCAGTGCATTGGTATAACGTGCATCAAAAGAGACATTACTTAAGAGACAACACAAGTTTACAAAGAGTGGCCTGGAATGAAACACATACCACTTAGAAAAAATTCAACAAGCAGGCATGAGTCTGTATCTCCAGAGATACATCCCCTCTTCTCAGAAGAGCTGGGCAGCTGGTACAGTCAGTGCCGGCTGTTAGCAAGATAGGAGTCCAGAAGGTTACTGAGAGGGATTTACAGTGACTGATCCTGGATGTCAATTCATCCAACGCATTATTTCACAGTATCATAGAGTATCTTGACTTGGAAGGAAACCACAAGGATCATTGAAATCCAACTCCTGCCCTGCAAAGGACAACACCGAGAGTCACACCATGTGCCTGAGAGCATTGTCCAAACTCTTCTTGAACTCCGCCACACTTAGTGCTGTGACCACTTCCCTGGGGAGCCTGTTCCAGTGCTCAATCACCCTCTGGGTGAAAAACCTTTGCCTGATATCCAATCTAAACCTCCCCTGACACTGCTTCAGGCCATTCCTATGGTCCTGTCACTGGTGAACAGAGAGAAGAGATCAGTGCCTGCCCCTCCATTTCCTCTTGTGAGGAAGCTCCAGTTTGCCATGAGGTCTCCTCTGAGACTCCTCCAGGCTGAACAAGCCAAGTGAACTCAGCCACTCTTCATACAGTATCTCCTCTAGACTCTTCTGCATCTTTGTAGCTCTCTTTTGGATACTCATACTTCCAGTTACTAAAGGACAAAGCAATGTCCTTCTGGAGCTGAAAAATATTTTTCAAACAACAGTCAGCCTGCATTTCTTATGAGAAATAGCTTAGAAGGAAAAAAAACCCACCAAACCAGATGTTCATCACATGGATTAATACCTCCACAAACATTCCTCAGACTGCCGAGCTCAAATGAGGGTGCTTTCTACCAAGAGAAAAACATTCAGCTGGATTTACACGTCTCCTGTTCTAGCACAGCCAGACACTAACAGCAGTGAAATGTTGTCTGATGGAGAGAGGAAACCAGCAGCAAATGCCACTAGGTGAGACACATCATTATCAGCCAAATGTTCTGAGCTGCAATTAGCAACAAACTCACTGTGCCTGGTGTGAAAGGTAGGAGCACAGCTCTCATTAGCAGTGCCACAGCAGTGACCTTACTCACCTCTCTCAGCTGAGTCCCATTCTTTACCTTCAGCAGAAGGATGCTCCACAGATGGACCAAGCTGGGCACAGACACTCCCCATGCCACGTGCTCCTACTCCTCATGGAAATAGCGCCAGGCTTGGACAACACACAAGTACCTTGCTAACATTCCAGCAGTGAGCTTCAGGACCACATGCCTGGCACCTGACAACAGCCTGAAACAGCATCCCTGGGCACAAAACATCCTTTCCTAAATCTTTACCATCTTTAAAGGCTGATGGTAACACTCTAGCTTCAGATTTACATTTTCACCCTAACTGCCCAAACCATCCCTAACCATCACTAACATGTTTCACCCTAACATGCCCCCTAACCATCACCTCACAGTTAGCTGAAGTAGAAATGAAGCTTGCTGGGATGACTACTTGCAACAGCTTAGAGGAAAAAAGAAAATCCAAGTAAAAAGAGCATGTGTGGGTAGAGAGAGATGAAGAAAAGTGGCTAAGGAAAGGATGTGACAACAGTGTTCCTTTAGTAGAGGCAGATCCTCCTCCTGACACGGGATGATTGGCACAAGCCCCTCACAGCTGGACAGGTCAGTTGAGAGAGTATGAAAAGCTGTGAGGAGACAAGTCCTCCCTGTTTCAGCATTTTCCTCAGCCAAAAGCAGGGAACAGAGAGTCGGCCCTGGAGTTGCTTTTGTCTGGTAATATGTGGAAATCCAAGACAAATCACAATGACCTTAGCTCTGACAAAAAAGGTCGCTCACAAGGAGGCAAGTTTCTTTTCAATATCCACTCAAACCTTGGGAAACAGCAGTGAACACACTGGACAAAATGACCCCTTCCCCATTATTCAAGCAACACAGTACACTACTATACCTGCAGGAATCATTTGGGATTACAGCCTTGCCTCAGAGCTGTAATTTGAACAGCTCTCACTGGAAAAGCAAAGAAGCCAGTTTCAGAGATCAGAGTATGTAAATAATTTGGGTGGGAGTGTTGATCTGCTGGAGGGCAGGAAGACTCTTCAGAGGGATCTGGACAGGCCAATTCAATGGGCTGAGGCCACTGGTGGGAGGTTAAACAAGGGGCAAATGTTGAGTTCTGCCCTTGGGTCACAATAACCCCAGGCGGCGCCACAGGCTGGGACAGAGGGGCAGGAAAGCTGCATGGTGGAAAAGGACCTGGGGGTGCTGGTGACAGCAGCTGAACA
>VZRQ01010455.1:742019-785263 GCA_013397975.1 Machaerirhynchus nigripectus
TCCAAAGAAACACCCTTGATTCTGAGGATGATCAAAGGGCTGGAGCACTTCTCTGAAGACAGGTTGAGAGAGCTGGGGTTGTTAAGCTTGGAGAAGAGATGGCTGCTGAATAGCAGCCTTCCAGTACCTAAAGGGGTCTTATTTATAAGAGGGAGAGCAACTTTTCACATAGACAGTCACAGGACAAGGAGGAACAGTTTTAAACTAAAGGAGGAGAGATTTAGATTAGATGTCAAGAACAGGGCAGTGTTACTCAGAGGGCAGTGAGGCAATGGAACAGGTTGCCCAAGGAAGCTGTGGATACCCCATCCCTGGAAGTGTCCAAGACCAAGTGCTGGATAGCGTTTGCAACCTGGTCTAGTGAAATGTGTACCGGACCATGGCGAAGTGGTTGGAACAAATGATCTTTAAGATCCTTTCCAACTAAAACCACTCTATTATTCCATAAGTAATTATCAAGAGACACTTAAAATGTCCACACCAGCCATGATTCAAAGAACAGAAGTGGCCAACGACTGAGACACTAAATTTTCATAAACTAGATATCAAAGTATCACTTAGGTTGCTAGAAATTTTACTAGGGAGAATTGTCTACTCTTATCTTTCCTGGATTCCTGTAATGGGCAATTGGGAATATTTAACCCACTAGAACTCACTATGGACATATTTATGGTTTCCCTGGAGGGCTAACCCCCCTGATTTAAAAAGTAATTTGGCTCGGTGCTGAAAAAAACCCCTAAGGGAGAATGCATTTTAGTTCAGAATTGTTTCTTCAGTCTCTTGGAGATTTACACAGAGGCGTGGCAAAGCTGGTATTTTTGGTGGCTAAGCTTAAATATATCATTCACAAAGTGGACAAGTGTAGCTGAACTTTGCTGTGCCTTCCCTTGCTTCCCTGTCAGCTCTGGCCATCCCTTGGCAAATACAGCCTGGTAAACTGAACCTGAAATTGAACAGCACTGACCAATATGCTCCCAACAGCATCAGTCACACCCTGAAGATCCACAAGTATCAGAAAAAACCCACAAACAACTAGAAGCATCATTTCACAGCTTTTAGCATGTTTTACTTGCTTCCTCTTCTTCAGTGGATCTCTTGCCTCTGTGCTAGGAGTTATCCAATAGCTCCTGGGAGTGGAATCTTTTACTAGTGCTTTGGGTGTCATTAAAAGCTTCACCTGTCGTTGTACGTCTTTATTTAGGAGATGTCATCCCTTTGTGACTATTGCTGAAATGCCACATGCAGTGCCACATAATTTCTTTAAAGACATCCTTATCAATGAAAGCTCTATAGTGACTGACAGCAGATAACATGTTTCTTGGATGATGTAGAGAATAGCTAGGGCAAAGTCCATGGCCTCTGGTACACAGCAGACCAGTGTAGATGTTCTTGCAATTTCATTTGGTCTGTTCTCCCTGCCTTTTTTGACCTTAAAAATCAATCAGTCAAGGGAGAAGACCTATGAATCCTCAGCTACTTGCACCAACACTTCAAGGAACAGCAAAGCCTAGTCATGAACACTAGAGTCAGTGCACCTCAGTATTGCGTACTGCATTCTCTTTGAGATGCCTGAGAACTGTTCTCTTCATCAAAGCCACAGCACATCTCAGGAAGTCAAAAGCTGCTGCCAAGAGCAATGCAATTGAGACTTAGCAGTCCAGTTCCCTTTAGCATGCAAACTGCTTGGGTGATAGAAACTTTGTTTGATAACACTGCACAGGAAAACAAAACCAAAACTGGGAAAAACAAAGAGATTATAGATTACCCAGTGTCTCAGTGTCCCGACAGGTAACTGCCTTGCTTTCCAGTTGTTCTTCCAGTGTTCATCACTACCTGTGTGTCCCTGACCCCAGCTGAACATCACAGGGCTTAGTCACCTATTCACACTCAGGAGTCCACAATCTAAAGGCATGGAAAGAGAGGTACACACTACCTCAGCTAATGCAAAAATCCAGATACTGAACAAGTCCTGAGAACAGGAATACTTGCATGACATTAAAAATCTACATGTATGTACATGTATATAACATATATATACATATATATATAGATATGCTGATATACTCCAAGAAATTGCACTCTTCTTGTATTTGTATCTCATTCTGCCTTGAAGACCTTAGTTACAATGTGTGAAACAAAAAGGAAAGGAAACATTTGCTTCCTTCTTGCCCCATTACTTCCCTGAACTGATAGCCCTTCCCTCCATCCCCACCCTCCCCCTGTATTTTCTCTCCACCACCAGGTGAGTTCTGGACCAGCCACTGGAATTGCACGTAACTGTAACTTGGACCCTGGCCCTGTGCCTGGGAACACAGCATTGAGAGTCTGCACTCTGCTGCTTTATTGGGACTGCTCCTGCAGGCAAAGCTGTGTGTCAAAGGGACAATCTGAGAAACCAGGCAGGTGTGCAAACCATGCAAACATTTTAACATGGTTTGCTTGCAAGGGTGAGCAGAACTACTTTGTATTGTGTTTTACCAACATCTGCCTGGGTTTCTAATGTTACTTCCGCCGTGGGTGGAAATCAGCATTTCCCAGCCAAAGCATCTCAGCTGGAGCCACTCAATCCACATCAAATGTCCAAGCACAACTTCAACAGACTCACCAGCTACTGGATTGATGAACACAGCCTAGAACTGCACATGGCAAAATCCAAAACATTCAAAACCCAGCACAAAGCATCTGCTCCTTGTTCAGTGTAATACAGAACAGAGAGTTTATCTTTCAGAGATTCACAGCTGAGTTTGGAAGAGACCTCTGGAGACCATCTGGTCCAATCCCTCCTCCTCCAGAGTGAAGTAAAAAAAAAAGGAAGGACAGCTGACAACAGATAATTGAAGACTTCTCCAAAACACCTGTCTGAACCAGCTTCTTAGCCAGGAAGAAAGCAGAACTGGTAGGCCATCAGTCTGGAAATGGCATTCCCTATCTAGTGACCAACTTTCAGACCTGGAATGACTTTGTTTTGTCCTCTCTATAAACAAATAAAATTTTCATGCAACAAGAACAACTCGTGTTCGTCTCACATGTCCTTATCACCTGTGAAATACTCTTGAGAATAATTTTGTTTCGTACTTTTGAACAGGGCTGTAACTACTGCTGATATTGCCAGTACTCCACAACCATGATGAACTGCTCCTGACTCAGACCAAAGATGTTACCATTTGAAGTTGTTTCTTAAGAAACAGCTTATGGCAAATGGCAGTGTTTGCACTAGGAAGTGTTTCTGGTCACTGGATTGAGCCAAGATCAGTGCCTTGCCTAAGCACAGCTTCTTTCCCATAAAGAACTCACTTCTAAAAAATAAAACAGGTTGGGAGGTGGGGAGGGATCTACTTTGTATTAAGGCCCAGGGTAGCTAGTAATTATCACAGTATGACAGGCAAGCTTGGCTACAAATCTGATTAGGTTACTCATTATTCAATTCATACTAATACGTTTGGTGTATAGAATAGTACCCACATCCAATTTCTCAAAGTTCCCTCCTGCCAACACAAAGACCAGCTGCCATTCCTTTCAGAACACTGCACCAGTTAATTCCACTTTTCAAATTCTCAATACTGTGTTGAAAAGTAAAGAAATAAGAAAAAACAAGCTGTAATTATATTTCTAGCTCTCCAAACAGTATGAGCACATTCACAACCATGGCCGTCACAAGCTCCGTTTTGCTAAAGAAACTGATCTTTAATAGAAGCTTAGCACATGCTGCCCTCCTGAAAGTTTTCCCTCTAACTTAGTAACTTCTTTACTGTCCTGTAATTGTTTGTGTAGGATGAGGTGAAGTAACTTTTTCTCAGACACTGGTAAGTGCAGATAGCCTCCCACTTCCCAGTCAAACCACCTCCTGACAGATTTCCTTGGAGACTTCATGCAGCCAGCACTCAGAAGGCAGCACAGTGCAGCAGTACATGGACGGCAGGGGCTTTCCAGGATTCCCAGATTCCCAGGGAGTCCCAGATTATGTATTCTAAAAGATCACTTTTAAGTGAATAACTAGTTAATCAGACGCATGCTCTACACAAGGCAGATTTTACACAGGCAAATGTAAGATTAACACTGCTGGAAACCAGAAAAAGGGACGCAAGGTCAGGACACAGCACAGGGCGGAGCAGACTCAGTCTCCTGTTTGCCCAGGGCATCACAGCCCTCGCCCAGTGCTGCAGGAGCAGCGGGGCAGGCTCGGGGCAGCAGCAGTGCTCTCCACCCCCAGAGCCAGCCCCCACTGCTCGCCCAGCACCAGTCAGGCCACCAGAACTCCTACAGGCACTCAAAGGCAAACAGAAGCGTGAGGAACACTTTAGCATTATAGATGTGCAAGTGGAAAGGATCATGCTGAGGACTGACAGATTCAGCTCTTGTGTCTTCTCCACTGTTTTTTTCCAGATGTGATCTAAACCTCTCGTCTGTACTCAGAAGAAAAGGTGAAGGAGGAACTCACTGATACTGCTCATGCATATACCACATACAAAAAAGCCCCCTTTTGAACACTTGTGTGCTGCACTGAAAATTTTAAAAGGTGCAAAAGGCTTAAAACTTTTAAAACCTGCCCACAACAAGCCACTAGAAAAGTTATTTTTATTTGTTCAGTCAAGTGAAACTGTAAACATGATTTCACAATGTTTTGTGAGCAGACACATAGCACAAATTCTGTAATAGAGGAAGCCTCCCTTCACTTATCAGGCTAAAATCCAGCAGGATTCATGGAAGAACTTCAACCCAAACTTACAAAAAGTAGTAAATCAGCTCTTAATTTTTGTCAGAGAAAGTGTAAAAAAAAAAAAATTAACAGTTTTTAAAAATCCTTTACATCAGGATTAACCAAGCACCTAAAACGTCTGGTTTAAGATCATCAGAATTTATAACTTTGGCAACAGACTGGCCACACCACCACAGTTTGCATGGTGCGGGTAGAGTGCTGTAGTGTGCAGACTGCCATGGTCTTCCTGTTTATGCATTTGCATATATGAAGAATTAATAGAATTTTCTAGATCATATTAATAAGCATCACAGACAACCTTGTATGTTATGCACAACTATAATTTGAAGAGAAATTAACTACTTAATTACTTGGAAATAAAATTAATGGGGGCAGAGCTGTAGCTACTGTCTATTACCCGAACTCCACAAATGAAAATTCTTTCAAGTCTTTGCTTTTCTGTGAACTGTGCACACAAGTCTAGCATTCTGTCTTTTCTTTTTGCTCTGCAAGTTCACTGCTGTTTGTTCAGATGCATGAGAGATCTCTATCAGATCTCACATTTTAGTTAAACACTAGTCTTAGAAGTACTGTAATAGCTATTTTTCTTCCTAATTTAGGGACTAGCAGACAGGAATATGAAGGAAGGAAAAAGGGAGGAAAAAATAGCAAGAAGTATATCTGACTCTAACCATAAAATTAATGTGCCATGAATAGTTTGGGGCGTATTCTGTTCCAGCACCAGCTCAGTCTGAGTATGTCATCAGCATCCAAGTCATATCTCCTGGGGCAATCAGAATTGCGAGCCAATAGCTTTGGGACTCGTGAGAGACTGTGATGATCCCCGGCAGCTTTGCTGAGCATGCTAAATGGCATCTGCCAACAGTGAGCCCCTTCCGACCATAATTTTGGTTCATAATCCAAATGCTGTCATTGACAGAACAGCCTTGAAGGGCTGCATGCACCTGAGAAGGCTCCCAAAAAAGAGGGTGCTCATATTTCTTCCTTTCCATGCACACAAAGAGCACAGGTAATTCAATGTTCACACTCTAAAATAGTATCAAATCAGACAACCTCTGCTTCGTGAGCTTTTATTTGATTTACTTCCATGAAAAACATCCTTTAATACTTGTGGTAACATGAGAAATTTCCCTTAAAATAATTGCCTCTGATTACACTGATATCTCTCTTGCTACCTATTGTACCTTTTTGTTAACACAGAATTTTTTCGATACTTGATTTTGCCTTTCCCTCATCTCCTGCCTATGCCCTCTTCTTTGATCTCCTTTTTTTTTCTCTGACATACACAGTATAGTCTTTTCCTAGCTCATGAGTGCACTAACACGTCTATTAGTCTCAATATAGTTCTTATTTCATTGTGTTCTCTATTTAAAAATCAGTAATAATTTTGAAAATCCAACAAAATGAAAAAAGTGCAGTATTTTCTACTAAATCTGAGCATCACTATTTAACAGTTCTAGTGGTCTTGTAGCTGACAGAAACTACTGGCACAGCATATGTAGTTTCTGCGTCTTTCCCCGTAATTTTAAGGCTACCAAAAGGAAAACTAAGAGGTGCATCTGGATAAAATGAAACTGCACTGCAAAGCCAGTGGAAGAATGATCCCTTAAATCAGGTTTTCTGTTACTTTTAAGATCCCTACAAGACAGCCACTGCCATCTGAGATGGATCGCCACAAAAAATTTAAAAGGCAAGTTTTTTCAATTTTACAAGTCTCAAACTGTGCTGCAAGAACACCTGCAATGCAGAGAAAAAGGACTCTTCCTGCACTGTAACGAGTGCACTGGCAGTCTGTTTACCAGAACTCTATAATGGGATGCCCTAAACACAATATGGATAAAGTTTCCTATTACCATACAAGAAATCCAGGCTAGCTTTCTTTTCTTTTTCTCAGTCACTGAGTTTGAAAAACTGAAGCAAATCTGAGCAGTTCGGCTGATGCTTGAGGAGCAAAGCTGCAGATGGGAGAAATATTATACCCTTTTCTGAGTCAGTTCACAAAGGCTTTCACAAAGAAACACTCTTAAAATACCACTTTAGAAAGTTGTCCAGATAGACTTAACTGACTGACCCCACCAAGCCTGAGAGATAACAAAAGGGTGTAAAATACTGCAAAGTAAGAAGAGGAAGAGGGAAGCTTGTCAGGTGTTTTACATTTTGACCACTACCCTTGCTATGCACCTTTCCTTATAATTTAGTTGCCTTTAACATTCACATTAGACATTGTTGTACTCTTGTGCACTGCTTGGCAGATTTGACAAAGAACTACAAACAAAATAACTCCCTTAGCCAATCTGCTGAACGCCAGACTTGTCTCCTGAGACCAGGTGCTCTAAAAGAAGTCTCTCTAATCCAAGGTCTCCTCAACTATAAGCAAAGATGTTGTAATGTTCAACTTCATGTGCACTAGAGGGAAATACTGGAACAATTTCCCTTGGACCCTGAGATACAAATGGAAAACACTATGTCATTTCTACCAAAGCATTTTTTCCTGCCAAACTCTAGAAAAACATCCCTAAGCAGCTGAAGTCTGAACTTTAGGAATTCACTGGCTATGCATGCTCAAATGGAGCACCCCTCCAGCCCAGGGGTTCCCATACAGCCAGTTTACTTTGCTGTAACTCAAGAGAATGGGCAAGAGAATGGGCAAGTGGAGTAGCATCACCACAAGGAAGCACACAGGCTCATTCAGCTGGCCATAAAGGTAAACCCTCTGCCAAATTATCTCACCATGGTGTCACTGGCCTTCTCAAGCCCAGAGGTCCTCAAATAACAGCACAGCTTCTGCTTTGTTACGTACACCACTGATTTACAACATGACTGCCTCAGAAAGAAACTAGAGAAAAAACCTTCCTAGGAGGCCTCACTGTCTCCTCCACATAATCAGTATTTGTCTTTTACATCCAACTGCACACCAGGGAAAACAGTCTCATCCAAAGATTTTTGTACGTGAGTGTTCAAGTTGTGGTTTCCACAAGACATCAGCTGCAAGGCCTCCTGAGACACCAGGTGATGACACATTCTAAGCTTGCTGCCACACAGAGTACAAGGCAGGTGTCAGAGCACATCCTCCTCAGACAGTGCGGCCCTCATGCCTTTCAGCCCCTTCTTGCACCATGCTTTGCTGCTCAGATTCTCAGGAAGCTCTCCAGTCATGCTTAGCCACTGTAAACTATCCTTTCTAGGAACATGTACAAAAGATAAAAATGTGGCTTGCTACACACTGAATGAAGGAAAGCAACTACAACACCTGTAAAACAATTGATCAATGCCAGAAAAAATAGCCTCTTGCTGTGAGGTGGCACCAAGACTGTAAGACAATGAGCCAAGAGGCTTTAAAGAGGGAAACAGCAAAGAGATGCACCCGGCTGGAAAAGGAGAACCCAGAGAACAACTTCAAATAAAACTATTTATTTGGTCACTTCTAAATGGAAATATAAGCAAAGGTGAGCTGTGCTTTTAGCCATGAAAATATATCACAAAAGAACAGAAAACACAGCAAAACACCAGAGGTATCAATCTCAATCAACAGACAGGAAACAGGACACACGAGATACCTGGATGCTATTTTAGCCTGTAGATGAAATAAAAACCAAACAAACAATCGAAACCAACCACCACACTGTGAGACAAGAAAGCATTACCAGTGTCACAGTTGAAAGAGTCATAGCTAGGACTGCAAAATCTATCTGCCTCAACACCTGGTGTTCGTCCTCGCCAGCCCAGTAACATAAAGACACTTTTAATTTCATTTTGCAAACAGAATAAAGACAAGTAAAGATGCACAGAATAGAGAGAACTCAAACAGTCAATACCTGTCTTCAATGCATCTCTTCTACCATCACTAAAGAGGAAATTTAAAGGTCCGCATGTTCAATCAACCTAGACTCCTGTCAAACACCTTGTAGCACCTAGCAATCCAATTTCAATCAGTTCTTCTTGCATTATTTGCTGCTAACATTATCCCTGCTCGATTCAACACCGCAGTCAAATAAGCCACTGCACAATACAGAGGGCTACAAGAAATGAATGAAACCAGCTAAAAGACAGCATTTATGCCATTTCATTCCCTAAGTTTCCAGCCTACAGTCCACACCAGATTCCCAGATGGCATTTTTCAGTATAGCTCTAATGACCCATTAGGCCAATTTAGACTGCTGCAGATCTGGCTGTTAGTGTTAGACTTTAGCATTAAGAAGTCAATGAAAAAGCACAGGTGGTACTATTGATTAACTGAAAAAACAGACAGATGATCTGTCCTTTTTCCAGACTCAGGATACATCTAATTTACACTGGATATGCTTGTGTCTTCAAAAGCAATTATTAGTTTAGCTGTTTTATACTAACACTAAGTAAAATACCATCATTTCATAGTATTTTCCTAACATGTAATTGGATACCATCGTCACCCTCTAACGCATTTCAGCTGTTTTCAAAGGTTCAAAAGCTAACTTAAATTCAGTAAAATTTAGAATTAGTAAATACATTGTAAGGGCCTTTCAAATCATCTGAAAATTGAATGTTTTCAGTCTTGTATATGCCCAAAAAAGAAGCCATGTCTTCTCTGAACATAATGGCAACGACTGAAGTCCACCTAGGCTGACAGTGTTTTGGCTTCAGTCTGACACTTACACAGCTTGGAAGTCAAAATATTGTTATCTGCAGTAATTCCATAGCTGGTGATACTGGTAATGCTGAGGATATTAGTAAAGCTGACATTTACAGTGCAGTGATGATGCCAGCACATATTCTTCCATGCTTCCTTTGAATTCACAGACAACCTCTGTGTCACCCTTTTCTTCTGGATATAGATTGCCTTTATTACTCGGTCAGGAATATCACAGATCAAAGTGCCTTAACATCCCCTTCCTCTCCACTTTTTAGCTCTCTGTCATCCAGAATATTTTCAAGATATGTGCAAGGACTTGATAATTTCTGACCCAGGTGCATGAGGATGTGAGCGGTTTGCATGGAAGGAGACCCTCTTCTTTAAACCATTAAGTAGATCTTCACTAAAATGGCACTGGCAGACAGTAACTCTGTTCAACAGCTGCACTTCATGCCCAAACACAATGGCAGCTATTCCACAATGCTGCAATATTTTTCAAGGACACTGTCAAAGTTGCACCATGATCAGTTGTAGGGGTCACCCAGGCCAAGTGGGTTTCAGAAAGACCTCAAATCCTATGCTGGGAGGAAACCCCAAAGGAGATAAATTGGTAAGTCAATCATGCTCGTCCCCTCCTACCAGCCTGGGTTGCTCCCCTCCCAGTTTTATGTTGATTCCCTGATGTTTATTCACATTCCCTAGTTAATATGCATGCTTTCCAGAAAGTTGGGTGAAGTTCGGTGCTTTATTGGTTCATCTGTTTCGGTTACCATGCCAAAGTTTTGTGATTGGCTGTTGTACCCTCAATCCCTCCTCTTTCCCGCATTTCCATTAGTTCTGTGTAATTCCCCCCCTTTTTCCTGACCCTCAAATATCCTTGGCAGGATCATGAGAACGCCTTTTCTGCTCCTGACCCCTTCGGTGACACTCCCTGCTCCAACCCTTGGAAGAAAGTGTTGCTGGAACTCAGCCAGGAAGGTCTCCCTCACTTCCTCGCCTCCCCCTGCGCCGCTGCCGACACCCGCACCCGTGCGGAGCCCTTCGGCGGCCCCGGCGGCAGCTGCTGCTGCTGACCCTGCGGCAAGACACGGGCTCACTGCTCGGCCAGCGTCAATCGGTGGTTTGGTTTTTTTTTTTCTCTCTACCTTTCCTCCAGTTATATATATAAAAATCTGGTAATTTAAAAAATTTTGAGTAACTAGAATATTTTGGAAAATAAAGTCCTGTTTACTCATTTTAGGATCAGCTCTACTGGGTAAAATAACAATACAGCAAGTAACTTGCAGGGACCGTAAAGAGGACCAACTGGCTAGAGACCCAGATCTTCACATTTAACTCCGTTTAAAAAGCTTTTCCACAACTTTAATCTCTTTGTTGGATACAGAACTGCCCTCCTGCTGGGACATCACTGAGATTGTGGGGCATGCAAAGCCAAAGTTCCCAGGACCCTTCATCCCACCAATACACAGCTGTGATCCAGAGTCAGGTGTGAAAGGCAAATTCAGTGTGCAGCTTTGGTGGAAATCTTTTCATCACTTAATAGTCATTTCTGCAATACTGAGGTAATAATACACTCACCCCCATTAAAGGCGTCCTCGTAAGAAGTGTCATATAGGAACTAGGTATTGCTGGATTTTCAGTTGGGGCAGTGCTTGGTGCAAATAGTCAGTGGCTTCACAACGTTCTCATTAACGCCTATCACGGACCATAAGAACGTCCCCTTCACTCAGAACAGGGCGGCTGCAGAACCACCCTTGACGCTGCAAACCTGCACACCACGGACGGGCAGCCAGGCTGCCCTCAGCACTGCGGCCAGTTCAGCCAGCCAGAGCCAGCCAGGACAGCAGCTGCAGAGCCTGTACTCTGCCCTTGCAGGCGTACGCTGCTCCAGATGGTGTTGCGAGGACACTGTCCACCCCTTCCGCCCTGGCAGCACCGTCAGCACTCAGACAGATCCCACACACCAGAGGAGGCCTTTTCGCAGAAGTTCAGTTTTGTGTTGTGCTCAATGACATTCACCCTTGCACACAGTTAAAATGTTTAGTATTTTAAAAAGAAAGTACAAAAATAATGGCAAATTGTTGCATGGCAAATTGTTTCTCACCTATGAAAACACCTAGTTTGTAAATCTTGTTATTAACAATATCACTGACATACTAAAAAAAAAAAAAAACTCTTACCAGACTGCATGTTTTTGAATCCAAATATATTCATCAAAATTAAAATTTGTAGGAAGTTCGAAAATCTTTTCTACAACTGGTAATCTGCCATTTTTTACATTGGGTTACTGACACACTTTAATTAGCTCTAATTCACAAATTATAATAACTGTCTAGAAAAATTGTGATGCACTTGCTATGAAGCAGTTGTGCATGTTTATCACCATACAGTCACTTTAGTCTTACAGAATTCACTAATGTAAAAAAAAGCTATTTTCCCATCATGAATTATGACATACCTGTCTTCCACTTAATTACTCTGGTTTTCTGAACATCACTTACAAACTACTAGGTAAGAGCATTAAAATCTCTGTTCATTGGAAACAATCGAGAAAAAAGGAAAAAAATCACTCCTTTGCTATAGGGACTAATACTTTCCTCAAATACATTTCAACAGGATGCAGAAACTAATCTTCAGTTCTTTTGAAAAAAACGCTGCGTGTATCATTCTATGTTTCTGTTCCCAAGGACTTTTGAGACCCTGACATGTGGGATTCTGTCTACTGCTGTGAGTCAATGACATCTAGGCTCTTCCAACTGAGACAGTTTTAAGCCTGGTGGTGTTTAACTACAACATGCAGTAATACTGCTATTGAAGAAACACAATTTTAAAATTGAAATTAAAGATTTCAACCCTTTGTAATAGTGATACAACAGTTGGTGTTACTGAAGTTCAGGCCTCATACAGTTCTTCAACATCCACAGTTGATTTCCACGCATTGTTCCAGGCAGCCTTATTTGAGCTCACTTTTCAAGTGCGGAGTTTTATTCATTTATTGGATCTGCTGGGTGAAATGTAATCTTCCTGAAGCAGTAATAACAAAAAACAAACTTGGTGTGGGTAAGTGAAAGCCAAAGGAATAATAATCACAAAACCTTGAGAAGAAAGGCTTTCAAATTGCAAGCTCTATTGTCTGAGAAGAGACTGGCAATACAATGCCTTCTGTATTAGCTGAAGTGCACTTGGAAGCACAGGAGATGCTTGCTCCATGCGCTTAGCTACCCAGAAAGGCAGAAAATACATTCCACTTTCTGCCTTATTTCATCCTGCATACCCATCTGTGACAAGGTACAAATCCGAATTAAACACTAATTGTTTTCTTCTTTCACAAGTCAGCATCCTTTAAAGAACTCCAGAAACAAGCTAGTCCAATTATTTGTGTACAACAAGCCAGATTCCACGGCACTGGCTGATTTTCACCAGCCAAGCAGAAGAGAGGCACAAAAGGGCACTAAACTCTGGACAGTAATGACATATTCAAGGATGACAAGGCAACTGTGGATTTAGGTGCTAGACATGGGTTTGTATATGCCACACATACCATATGTCAACAGCCCATAAGGAAGGACAGGAGACCAACAATCTGTGCTGAAATCCACCCCGTCTGCTGCATGCGCCTGTTAGTGGCTGCACACAGGCACATCACCCAAAAGGCTCCCCCATCCTGTGCAGCAAGAGCAGCTGCAATGGAGGCAGAATCTGGCCCTCAGTGTAGGAGGAAAACAAATAGTGAGCAGAACAGCAGTTCCCACCCTCATGCCACCATTTAACAGTTTTGCTGCTATGTGACCTTTTGTTTGCCATCAAATCATCTCCCTAGCATTCAAATCATATGTTTGTCTATTCATCAAATCCCCTGAACATTCAAACCACATACACAAAGGCTGTTTGGATCCTTTCTCCCTCTATTGTGGCAGCTCCATAACCAAGACAGGGAGCTCCCAGCTGGGTATCAGCAGCAGAGAAACACTGCACAGCCAGAGGGGAAAGACATGTCGGTAGAGCACACTTATATAGGGAGAAAATTAGAGTCTGGAAACTCACTGAAAAGTCATCCCTTTTGTTCTGAGTGTCATAAAAAAAGATGCTCAAAATAATTACTACACTAGTGATGTTTAAATGTTAATTTGTACAGTCCTCTGTGGAGCACACAGTTCTGATTGACATTTTGGCTAGAAAAAGAACCTTACTTAGCAACCTCTGTTTGCTGAATTAAAGCATTAATAGAGGCAGTTTGATTAAAATTATGTCACCCTGTTTGAAACCAAGCCAAAGGAAAGATACGCTTTTATGATTTTGCCCCTGCAATTGTACGGTGATATTTAGACCTACAGACTTCCAAGATGGATTTGAATCCTCACCATTAAAAATCAGAAACTGGGAAATCACTACAAAATTATAGCACCAAAACTGCCCCTATCTGAAGAGGTTCTGTTTGCAGGAGCAGCAATTCATTGGGTATTTAATTTCATCATGCAGAAGCACATTCACTTAGCTGGCCAATGCTTATCACACCAACTACCTCATCAAGTTGCTACCAATTAAAATGAAGCCTGTTGTCTAAACTGGTGCTGGTCATCTAATTTCCTTCTGAGGTGCAAGACCTCTGGTGTCTATTTACCTTGTTCACATATCTGTGACTAATATAAGTTAGGATACTTCATTAATGAAGGTGATTCTTCTCCTCCCTCTTCAAATGAGAAAAAACAGCTCACTTCAGTCAGCTAAAATTAGGTGAGATGTATCCTAGCATACGTACCTCTGCTATTAATGAATGAGTCTTTAAGGGAAGGGAAATATTATCCCAGTGTTACTAATGGGCAAGCTAGAGTCCTGAGAGGGTCTAAGCTGTACTTTCAAAGAATTTGAAGTCCATCTACACTGAATGTAGAAGTTTAAAATCTAAAACTGTAACCCTGAAAACCCCTCTGTGGCAGACAGGTAATGAATAGAAAGTCTTACCTCTTTTCTGTCTCACTGACGTCCAGTTATAGCAGTTACACCTGTACGGGGCAGCCTGAAGAAGTTCTCAATGAGGAGCATGTCTGCTTTGCTTTAGGTAGAAATTGGAGAAACTTCTACAGAGACATAATACAGGGATGCTTTTGTTACTGCTGGGCAGGGCTTACACAGAGCCAAAGTATTTTCTGCTTTTTGTAGTGCCACTCCAGCAAGCACCCAGCATGGGAGGGTGGAGGGAGACACAGCTGGGACAGGTGTCCCAAGCTGACCAGAGGGATATTCCAGATCATATGACATCATGCTCAGGATATAAGGTAGTGGGAAAGAAGAAGAAAGTGGTGGTATATTTGGAGTGATGGCATTCGTCTTTGCAAGTAACCATTACATGTGATTGCGCCCTGTTTTCCTGGAGTTGGCTGAACACCTGACTGTCCATGGGAAGTGGTGGATGAATTCTTTGTGTTGCTTTGTTTGTATATGTGGGATTTTCTTTCTCTGATAAACTGTCCTTATGTCTGAGTTTTACAGCTTTTATTTTTCCAGTTCTCCCCCTGATCTTGCAAGTGCAGCAATGAGCAAGCAGCTCTGGTGGTACTTAGTGGGGTTAAACCACGACAGACTGGAATAAGACTCCCAGTCTGAAACAGTGTTTTCTCCACCGCAGTGATACACAGAAGCATAAAAGATAAAATGTGATGGTGTTTTGTGGGAAATGCTGACTCAGGTTCAAGAGGCCATTAGTAAAGGGATGCAGGCAAGAACCAACTCTCCACAGCTACCGGGACTCACCAGCCGGGCAGAGGCAAGCTGGGCTCTGAAACCAGGTGTGAGCACCCCGGTTTTGGTGTTGTGGGCAGGGAGGCGTGCACAGGGACAAAAGGAGGGAGAGCCTACAAGACCAGAGTTGCTGCTACAGGTCCTGCAGAAACACCTGTAGGGAAACACATATTGTTCTGCGTATTTGCTGTACATGAGTGGTGTAGGGATGGATGAGCGTGGCCTCACACAGCGCAGAGACATCCACCACAACCCCCAAGTGTTCTCTGTAAGCTACCAGAGAGAAACCCTACGGGGAGAAACAGCGTATCACCCATAACACTTTCTGTTTGACAAACTAAAATTACACAAGCCAATTTGGTATTTCTCCCACCATGACATGAGAACACTGCCCAGACGGCCAGTCCTTGGTGTACTGAGGGAAAGCATTTTTTGGAACACAGTCAGCACAAGCCAGGCTGGAATACACTTGATATCCAGACAGTAGCACTTTCAGGTTTCACAGACTGAGTTATTCAGACTACGTATATTCTTAGATGGCACTAGTATTAGTGTCAGGTTGTATTTCTGTACATAGCTTGAAGTCTGCTGTTTCCATTTCAGGCCTGGAGAAAGCTTTCTATATCTAAAAGTTTATCTAATTCTTTCCAATTATAGCCGCTGGTCGTCAAAAGTTATTACCTTTCCTACGAGCCTGGGACTATCACAGTCATAAGGAAAATACTGCAATATGGGAAGATACTGAATTTGGTGTCTGAATGGAAATTGTCCAAAATGAAGAAAAATGAAGTCACATTACCACTTAGTTCTCGAATTTGCACACCATGCCCAGAAGACCTATACCCCCAAATCTCTAAGTATTACTCATTTTTAACTACTATATACAACTAAGTAGAGAACTTCAAACACTGAGAAATCATCTGTTTCACTCAGCCAACTCAACTCCACAGGAAAGAACAGAAACAAGGAAAGTGCTCCCAAATAGTTAAACATTAATGCAACAAAACCAAGCACTACACAGCAAATGCTATTACACTGCCAAAATAATCTGGTAACGGACAAAACAAGGGAAAAAATATCTCATTAAGATGAAAACACCCACTGCCAGCAACAAATTAACCTGGATGCCCTACGAATGCATCAAGAAATAAAAATGTCAGAATCAACACCCTCAGACACAAACTTAAAGTTAAGTCTTTACAAAATTTCTTTAACAGAGGGAGACTAATAAAAACCCCAAACCTCTTAAACCTTTAATATTTTTTTCTTAGCTGCAAGTTTTTCATTAAGCTAATCCCTTTAATGCCTGGTCAATAAACTCAACTGCCAGCTCTTAACAATACAGTTAACAACACCCAGCAATCTGTGGCAGAAGTTTACATTTTCCTCTGCCAAGTTCATAACTACTGAACTAAGCCTGATCTGATATCAAAGGCTCCATTTTTCAGAGGGGAAAGAAACCACAGAAGACGTGTGAACTGTCAAGGTACAGAGGTGGCACTTTTTGGGAGGCAGAGCCCCTCTCCCTCAGTCACCTCCACCAGCCCTCCCTGCTCACATGCTCAACTTTTCACTCTGATACGCTATCGATATCTGAGGGGAGACACAGCCTAACAGGCAGCTCATGGTCCAACAGAAAATAAATAAATCTATAAATAAAAAGCATTACACATTGGCAAATGTGCTGATATTTCGTCTATGTGCATCTTCCCACCTGTACAGCACTGGAAATTAACATTTTCTTAATTTGCTTAAAGAAACACAGAGAAGGTCGGCTCGATCTTGTGATTTCTATGGATTATATTACCTGACTCGAATGCCAAACACAGTTTGGTATTTCCAAATATAGACCTTGCATGTATTTTTCTGAAGTGTCTCAGCAAAGGGCTGGACAAAATTTGATTTTCCTTCTTCCCAAAACTGATTATGCTCAGTGGCATATCCACTCCTATAATACTCCCTCCCCAGCACTCTCAATTCTCTCAACCTTCTGTTAGCAGCAAAGAAACAAGAGGAAATTATAACCAACATCAGGTACATTTCAACTGAAGCCTGTTACAGCATTTTTCCATAAATCTATGAGTTATTTCCCAATAATTATTTATTTATGCATTTGTAGTCAAACAGGCAAGGGTTTGTATCACAAAGGGTGCACAAAATGGACAGATAACCACACAGTTTCTTAATCTGGCTGCATTCCTCCTGCAAAAGGTGGCTTTAGCTTTGCAGGAAACATAGTGCAAAGGTACAATGGTGAATTGAAAGGTCAATCTGACCTTCACTTTGACAGGTTTAAGACATTAAAGGTTAATACGCACAAAAGATGTTAGCTCTGTCTCAAAGACCCTTTTCCAAGCACTTTTGTGTATAGAAACAATGTTTCTATATAGAATCACTTACGTTGGAAAAGACTTTGAAGATCATTGAATCCAACAACATTCATTGTTGGACTCTGAGCCCACCAAAGAGAGGCATGAGTACAAGCAAGATTTAAACAACATTTTAACTGGATTTAGATAAATTAATGCAAGGAGGACAACTACTGATACACGCAGTTCAGACTGCAGGACTGCTGCATGATGCTGTTTCCACACACTGTGCTCTTCTCCACCCATCCTGGCAGGGACTGGCACCCCACAGCCACCCACAGGGTGACGGACCCAGGTGCCTCCCAACCCCTGTGTGTTCCCACCATGCCACAGAAATGGGTTCATTAATGGCACATCATAACCTCGTTTTTCTTGACTAGGGTTCACCTTATTTTCATTGTAGATGCAGTAATTAGTTAACGAGGAGGAACTGCCATTGCTAAAATACTGAATTGTAGCACAAGAACTCAACTGGCATGAACTAGATTTCAAAATCTGAGTGGAGCCATATCATCTGTTGTTTAATGGGAGACTTTGCAGCTCTCTGTCACGCTTAAGTTTCTGCATTTGCATTTGATAATACAGATACACTTTTCACCCTGCCACTCCTCCCCAGAAATATACACCCCTAAAGAAAATGAAAAGAGGGGATCAATTCAAAGACAGGTGGAAATTTAATTCCACCAAAACTGGGAAATTTTGAATAGAATATTTTTATCTACATAGTATTTGTGAGCCAGAACTCTGAGAAGGACATACTGTAAAATCAAAAAAATCCCCCATTCCTGTTCTAAAATAAAAGCAGTGCTATTTAATTACTTCATCGATTTCTCCTCTGGCAAAAACATCAGCTAAGCAAATAAAATATTTTAGTGTAGAGCTGTGATTCCTTATGGCCTTGGCCAGGTTGACAAATAAAACTAGCATAAACCTCAGAACCTGGGAGGCAAACAGTTATCTCATTAAAGTGCAGCACATTAACTTGCCATCAGCTCTGCTGCATGCTGTGCTGTGAATAAATTAAATGTGAATTCAGAAGAATTCTGACTGTCTGTGTCTGACAAGCTTTATTACTGTGCATATACCAGCAATCATCTCCCCAGTTTTGCAGGAAAAAAACCAAAACATTAAGAAGGCAAGAGCAAAACAGTCCAAGTTTATCTCTTCTGGCAGCGGAGCAGCTAAACTTATAAAGCCAGAGACAGCCTCACATAAATGCTTTGTGGCAATTAGGTAAATGGAACCAATCTTTGGGACAGCCCCCAGTGAAGCAGATATTTTGGTGACCTACCATCAGCAGTTTCTCCTTGTGGCCAAACCTACCAAGGGTCTGTGGTTTATGTAAATGCAATCCAAGCTCTCTCAAACAGAAATGCAACCTGAGCACTGACTCTAATGGATTTTGGCTCAGTCAGGCACAGGGGAGGTCACTGAATAATATATTTTCCTGGGGCAGAAGGAAACATTTCCTTACCTTCTGAAGTTCTTTGTCCTTTATTCTTGTAGTCTTACTTTATCTTGGAGCTGGAAGAGGCTCCAGTATTTTAGCTGTGTTTCATCCATTTCAGTGAGACAACATTTGACCATGAAAAGCAGGTATTACTATTTCTTTTCCACTATATTTTCTTAAGTTCTATCTCACTAATAAAAATCAGGATTTGTAACCATCATCATGTATTTCAAAATACAAACATAATAAAAATAAATGCACTTTAATCAGGCAAAACCATCAAAAAACCAACACACAAATGAGGACAGAAGTGAGACAACCATCACTCTAGCTGGCTCAGGTCTCCCCAGACACTACCAGAAATGCGAGTATTCAAGACTGCAGGCCATCGATAGAGCACAAAGAAGGAATGTGCAGCTACATAAATTTTATATCTGTGCTTACATGATATTATTATTCAGATGTACTCAATAATAGCGAATTAATGTATGATCTCTGGCATGAGTTTTTGAGGACCTTATGGCTGGTTTAGCTCAACAGGTGCAGCATTATGTGGTGAACATCAAAGGGTACACAGGAGCATAATTTGGGACATTGGCACAACTACAAATAGTAGCACATGGTAAGAAAGACTTTGAGGTCCTGGAGCATGTCCAGAGAAGGACAACAAAGCTGGTGAAGGGTCTAGAGCATAGGTCTTGTTAAAAGTGGCTAAGGTAGTGGAGCGGTTTAGCTTGGACAAGAGGAGGCTCAGGGGGGCTTCATCACTCTCTACAACTCCCTGAAAGGAGGGTGTAGCCAGGTGGGGGTCAGCCTCTTCTTCCAAGTAACAAATTAAATGAAAAGGGGAAATGGCCCCAAATTGTGCCACAGGAGGTTTAGATTGGGTACTAGGAAGAAT
The DNA here is from genome assembly GCA_013397975.1 of Machaerirhynchus nigripectus. Lineage (NCBI taxonomy): Eukaryota > Metazoa > Chordata > Aves > Passeriformes > Dicruridae > Machaerirhynchus > Machaerirhynchus nigripectus. The sequence goes on from VZRQ01010455.1 coordinate 761,805, forward strand.
TTCTTCACTGAAAGGGTTGCAAGCATTGGAACAGGTTGCCCAGGGAAGTAGTGGAGTCATCATCCCTGGAGGTATTTAAAAGATGTGCAGACATGGCATTAAGGGACATCTCTTAGTGGTGAATCTGTAGTTTTAGGTAATGGTTGGACTTGATGATCATAGAGGTCTTTTCCAACTGAAAAAATTCTGTGATTTTCTTCTATTAAACAAAGCACCTTGGCCTTTGGCAAAGTAAAATCCTGCAGCTCCATGCTCATTTATTGCAGATGCATTAAACCATATGTCAGCAAGTCTCTTGGACAGAAGCACACTGAATTTCTATCAGTTCAGACTGATGAGGAATTAAAAATTAAGCCTTTACTCATCAATATTTCAATGCCCTATTATGTTCCATTCAGTAGACAATGTCCTTAGCACATGTCCTCGCAAAACAATCACAGCAAAGCTGGAGAGGATGACAAGCACTTAACTGAAGAAATTAGAAGGGCATAGAATTTGCCTAAAGCCTCCAAAGCTATGGCCCGTTTCATTTCTAAAAGTTATGTTGCTTCAGAGATCACAGTTTAGTCTGCAGATAAAATTCATGCATTCCACAGAAGGTTGCCTCTGAGGGTGGTCAGAAGTCCCGAAGGAGCTCACCCTGCACTGCTGACCACACAGAGACAGTGCTTTCCTAAGCCATGTTCTAGCTGCTAAGGAGGCTTGGAGGCAGACAGATGGCATTTGATCAGTGGCCCTATATCCTAGAGCTTCATCACAAAAGACAAAGCATCAGCTCCACGTCATTCACAGGGAACATGTCTCTGACAGGGTTACTGAGCTGAAGTGTAATCTTGCAAACGTGTAAATTCAAAGCATGGGGCTGCCCTAAGTGCCTGGAACCCACCTGCAGCAGGAAAGTGGGTTGTAGCTCTCACACAAACAACTGGGGAATTAAAGCCACCCCACAGCAAAACACAATTCCCATATCCAGTTTTCTTCCCCCTACCAGACTTCTCCAGCCCAATCAGATAGATCATGTACAGGTGTTGGGGGGAAAAAATAAATTGAGAGAAAGGAAGTAACTGTAATGTATCTTTTAAATGAGAGCTGAGCAGACGCTATAGGATCTGGCAATTTTAATTAACTCCCCTGGCATTTACAAGTGGTAAAGAAAGATATTATCTAGTACATAATTCACCTTGACAAATATTCTGTTTTTCTCTGGCCAACAGTACAGCAATCACTATAACATACCTGAGCAGACACAACTTAGGGATGTTCTCTGAGATGTCCCACATGGGTTCTTGCTGCTCAACTGCTTCTGCACTACCTGGTGTAGGGCACCCATGTGTCCAACACTGCCACACACAGAGAAAACAGAGGAATAGAGAATTGGAGAAAATGGTAGCAATGTTTACTTTACTCTGAAAAAGGACTTTTGAGCTTTTCAGGGTTTCCAACAAAGACATAAAAACTCTGTAAACAGGTTTTCCTTTTCTAGCTTGTTCATCTGTCACCTGATTTGTCCCATATGCTTTGTGCACCTTGCAAAATAAAGTTTAATTTCATCCCTTATGAACTTTCAACAGGGAGATGTCACCTGAAGGAAAAAAACACTGAAAAATACATGTGCACATATGCAAACACATCCATACACACATATGTATTGAAGCCAATGCAATGATTAATACACGTCCAAATTACTGTATCTACTAACCAAGTGATTACCTTCTATAATGTGAAACCTTGCTCTTTATAAGTTTAAGGGGAAATCTGCTTTCCTGGGGAGCAGAAGTTTTGTCTCGTCTTGAGAACAGCAGATTACAAAACAATCAAGACTCAGCCCAGGGTAATTTTTCAGTTCTTGAGATTTCCATTCTCACTCATCCAAAAAAGCCCAGCAACCAGTCCAACACCAAGTGTGGTTCATTATCCTGTTTGGTTTTGGGTTGGGATTTTTTTGCTTATTTCATGGGGGTTTTGAAGTTTTGTTGTTTATTGAGAGTTTTTTAAAGAATTAAAAATTTTACTAAACTTACCCCTGTGTAGAACTTAAATTTGCTAAGCTACAGGCAGTGTCTGCCCTGGACATCTTACAGTCTACAAGGACAAGAGATGGACAGACAAAAACAGTGCAAAGGAAGAGAAAGAAAACTACTGGTGACAGCAAAAAATGGAGAGAAATTTCAAATCCCTGTTGAAGCTGATGTTGGTTTGGCCTACCTGTACCCCACACAGGAAGAGTAACCCTCCTCAGCTGTCCTACATGGAGGGATGGTCTAGCGAGGACCTGACTCAAAGTGCTCATCTCTGGCAAGTGTTTGCTCATGAAGATGCCCCCACTTCTTGCAGGGGGTTTGGATGAGGTCAACTTTCAAGGTCCCTTCCAAATGAATGCTCCCTTCCAAATGCAGCTGCTTAGAACTGTAACTCTACAGTTCTAAGCAGCTGCACAAATTCAACAAGATTTAAAATAACACATAACTACTCCTTTTAGCACATGAGGTCTGTGCCCAAGTACAGTGCAGATCTTTGACCTTCAAGCCCTGAAGTAGAACACCCAAGAAAGACCACTCAAGTTTGCACAGAGAGCAGAGGGGCGGGTTGGTCCTGTGTGTCCATGTTTAACAGTGTGTTTCAAAGAGCTAACTTCCATAATTCAAGAAAGAAACACCAGTGACTAAAGCACCTCTTTGTAGTAAAAGTGAGCGAGCAGTCTTGAAGCCCAGAATGACTGATACTGGTCCTTTCACTCAGATTCGAGATAAGTTAGCTACAAAGCTCTGTCTTCAGCTGGTTACAATATTTGATGAAGAGAAGGTTAATCTTTCTGGTACTTTTAATAACCACCTCTCAAATTAGTGGCACAGCTGGCGTCCAGCACAAGGGTAAGGACACTGAATATTGCCAGCTCCAGTGTAACAATTAAGTGGTGATGAACTCTGAGCAGAAAAGCCATACTGTGTTTTAACCTCTTTACCCTGAAGACCTGTACATAGAGGATAATTAATTGAGCAGATCACTATAGGTGAAAGCCAAACTCAACAGCTGGAAGAAGTCATGAATGAATAATTATATACACACACACATATGTAAATACACACACACACACACACACACACACACACACACACACAAACAAAATTTTTAAAAATTATTCCTACACACATATGTATTTATATATATATGAATTAAAAATTGTGCAAGACTCCTTTGAATGTGAGCCCAAAGAATACCCTGAAACATGTACAGACATGTTCAAAAGGCTGGGATGGATCCTTGCAATCATTTGTTGCATACTAGTCCCACTCACTGTCCTTTCCAGGAGTTCAAGAACACATGGTGACATCAGCAGACATCCAGACTGAGACAGACAGTAGGCTGCCCTGCATTAGGGAAGAGGGAAGCACGCTGAACATGGTCACAGAATGAGGTCACTTTCAAAATGCCTTGAAAACATAAAAAACTCCCAGTTTGCAGGGGAGCCCACATGCATTTACTTAAGGTTCAAATGGGTCAGCTAAGGCCAACCTGTATATGGACCTCAGCAGTGAGCTAAATCTGACTTCTTGAGAGCATGGTTTCATGGATTCCAGTGCATTTAGAAATTCAATTTTAAACTTTTACTAGTTCCCATGAAAGTAACATCATGTATTCATGTTACCTGAGCAGCCAAAATCCCAAAAAGCACTTGTTAAATATGTCAAGTACCACAGAAAAATATTTACATTCTGTTAATCTTCACTTGACATTAAGCATGTGGAAGCCTGAAAAATATATACAGATATTTGCTTCTTCTGAGGCCAGTGGTAGTCATAAACAAGGAATTAAAAATGTTTTCATTAATTTTACTCTTCTGCTGATCATTTACCAAAAAGGCTCCCTGTCTTTATATTGCTTGTATGGTTTCATTCATTATGTTAAATCTCAGCTGTTCATGCATCGGGTCGTCACACATACTCCAAGCATAGGATTCACTATTCATATTATGTATCTTAGTCCACAGTCTTTGAAACACAGAATTTGGCTGGGACTAATAGTACTGTCTGAACTTTGCAGCCTATTTATCAGTCAGATTCATAAATTTATTCTCCTATGAGTAGCAGTGAGTAAACTCCCGCAAACTGTTTTCCCACACATAATTGCTTTGTGTAAGAAAGGTTATGCAAGCGTTCAGGGAGGTTCACTTGGTCATTGCATTCAAGAACGACCTTTTTGTAATTTTAATTTACCATCTCCAAGATGTTTGTAAGCTACTGAACCAGGGTCACAGCCACACTACACCCTGTTCACATTCTGACTTCTCCTGTTTTGAGCATATGAGTAAGCATTTAGAATTTAAGCTTCTATAAAACATCTTGAGAACGAAGCTCTACCTAAGCAATTCTGATGATGAAAGGATTATACTTCAGACAGAAAAACTGAATACAAAGTATTGCTGAAAACAATGTGTTTCCTTATTGCTACACCTAGTTCTGTCTAACCCAATCTACCCCACTATGGTCTGTGTTTATAAATTCATTCTGAACAATCCATATTTGACATCTTACTCTGCTGCAGGGAATGTAAATATCCAAAGAAACACCCTTGCCAAACACTACTTTTTCTTCCAAAAATGGATTAGAAGACAAAATACCTCATTCCAATGCTACAAAATAAGAGTTTGATTTTTAAAATACTGAAGATGAAAAATATAACAACTAATGTGAAAAGACAGTAAGAGGAAACCAAAAGTCTACAAGTCAATGTGACTGCACTATCTGTTACGTAAGGCAAATAAGTAAGTCTAATAACTATGAAGGGAAGAAATAAAATAAGAAAAGAAAATCTAGTTATAGGAAATTGTTGAAGCCATGATTAAATGTCCTTGATTAACTGTGCCACAACTATTGCTCCTTGTTCAATCTGGAAAGCAATATCATCCCAGCCCCGTTATTCTCTATATAATGTCTAAGTGCGGCTTTTCAGATGTCACCACCTGCTTCTGGCTCCTAAAAACTAAATTTCTGCTCCTAAAAGCCAAAAAAAAGATTCTGTGCTTCAGGGCACATACAGGTGAAGCAATCATTTAGTCATCCAGGTGAAATTCTTCCTGAAGCAGACAGCAAAACTGGCATTGCAGTGAAATATCCTTTCATAACCTTGTCAGAAGTAGCCTCTGCCTCCTGAAGATTTTTTTAAACTTTATTTATTTAATAAAAAGGAAGTGAAAATGGTGTGGTTTCTGATGGAGATCTCTGTAAAGTGTTAAGACTACTACACTCTCCAGATCATGCAAGTAACAGAAAGAGACTTTTTTTTGTTAGATTTAAATTACAAGACATGTCCATTTCATAAAATATTTCCTATATTATTGAAGTCACCAAGAAACAAAATTAATTTTTTATTTGTGTTCAACTATCAATCTACGCTTACACATTCCATTGTTCAAGAGTGCCTGAAAGGTAGTCTTTTAGAGGAAAGTAATTTTACATGGTTGGTTTACACAATAGAAAAACCCAATGGGTTTAAAAGACAGTATCTAAAGATTCACACCAAAATCATATTAGAATAGGCTGTTCAACAAACACAGATTGCAACAACTAGCTCCACAAGAGAAGTGGCTTTAAAACACTGGAAGCTGGAATGTTCTTTAATTCTTGAGTATTTCCAGCTCATCTTGGCTCTTTACCAAGAGTTTCCATCCCAAAAATTCTGTTTCTGATCTAAGTCCATACTCACCAAAAACTGAAATATACAACATAAGCAGTTAAAACCAAAATGAAAAAAAAAAAAATCTGTATTTCAGACATCACAGAAAGGGAATCTTTCAACAAGAAATCTTAGTATGTGTAGTTTCAGTAAAGGAAAGCATTCTGCACAGGGGCATTCAGCTCCCTGCAAATGAATCCTTTACAAGAAATGCACCATTCATAAAATGACCCAGACCCCCAAGTCAGAAAACCCTCAAGGTATGGAAAAACTCACAGAATAAAAATCCTTAGAGCTTGACCTGAGAGGCTTTCTGAACAGAACTAGATGGACATTTTTCATGGTCCTGAAAACACGTGCATCTCTCCATCCAGTACCACCAAAAGACTTAAAAGTGTTTCAGTGAAACAAAAGCAAAGTTTATGTCAGTTTTAATAGCTGTAAACTGCAAGAGTATACAAACAATTAGCAGATCTGCTTGCCCCTGTTCTTGCTCTTCCCTGTAGCTCTGCATATGGTCACTTCTGGAGAGCAGGACAATGGGGAGGTGGCAGTACTGCTATTCATATGTCACTTTAAACATAACATCTTTGTTTGAAATAAATACTTTGGGTTTGATGTATCTTGCAGTTACTGAAATAATACATTTTCAATACCTGAAGTAAAACTTTATTTGTGAATGAGAGAATGCCTACATTCCATCCTAAATGGAGTATTCCTTTTTTGCTGTCTTTTAACAGCTGCCAGTGAAGAAATTATTTGTTACTTTTCCTCATAATACAGCGTTTACTGGAAAACAGACAACAACAGTAAGGGCATTTCAGATCAAGGTTTCTTTACAAACCTCCAAGGCCACAACAGGTAATGGCTATTGATGCTGGACTGTTGCCTTGCATGGAAGAAATCCGTTCAAGCCATGGAATAATTCAATTCAATAGACTCCACAGCAACTCTGAAACCTCATACTAAGATGGAGTGCTTTTTCTGGAAAGAACTCTGATCTCACTTTTAACAGATTTCTTTTCTCAATCTATCAGTTGTTCTAGCAGTCTCATCGGTAAAAACATGCAGTTTAATTTCAAGCTGAATATATATGGAGAAAAATGACATTTATATTTCACTTCTTGACTACCCCCAGAGTATGCTGTGATAGTTATATTCCTACCAGAAAGCCATTCTGAAAAATCATTGCTCATATTCTTTAATCAGACTCAGAAACATTTTCATACCCTGTAGGAAGAGACAGCTCCATCAAAAATATGACTCTCACAGGGTCTCTAACACCAACTTCCTTCATGGTCTTGATGTAGCAAATGGTCTCCTCAGGATTTCGTAATTTCTAGTATCGGAACAAAATGTGTCATTAAAAGCTTTAAAAGGACAGCTCATGGAATAACTTACAGGACATCATCTTCAACTGACACCCAAGGATACAGAGACTGAAATGTAAAGGCAGAGCAGAGATCTCAGCATCCTCTCCTGGTATCACTAGCTTCCTCCTCTTCCCTTTAGCTGGGGTAAGCAATTCCTCACCATTTTCTCTTTTTGAGGCTTTGAAATTCAACTTTGACATACTAAACAGCAACAGCCTCTTCCTAGGCAACCAGAGAACTGTGATTATGGAGAACAGCACAGTCAAAAATGTACTTTTATACAGAATGACATTGTCACATACCTGAACCTCGAACAGCCTTCAAAGGCATAATGCCTTTATGAGGGTAAAAAGAGGATTGCATTAAGGGTGGAAGGGCTGTTCAAGCAGAATGAACAGAGTAACAAATACGGTGGTGATTGTGGGGTTTTGGCTTGGTTCTTTCTTTCCTTTGCAGATACAGGGACAGCTCAGAAAGTCAGCATCGCTGCCTAAAAAAGAAGATGATAATTTGGTATCATGTGGACTTCCCAACAGGCACCCCAGCATTTTAATGCACATATTCAGAAACTGGGCAAATTGAAAGTAACAATTCTTTTTCAGTATGTATTATGAAAAAAGCTTCAGAGAGGGAGACACTAGTAATTTTTTCCACATCACCAGACCTTTTGTTTGTCTTCAACTTATGGAAGTATTTCTACAACACAACACGTGACTAGCACCCCAGAACAACACACGGAGAGATCAGATTTTCTGTCTGGATCTTGCAGAGGTTAAGGATGAAATGGTGCCAGAGAAGCAACAACAGTGTAGGCTGTACCCAAAAATAATAGTTGAGCCTGCCTAGCTGAAATCTGATGGGAAGTGAACTAAAGACAACATCTAGGGAACTGCCCTGATACAGTATATGGTCAGGTGTGTCCCACAGGTCAGGGACAGCTAACCTCAAAGTATCAATGCATCTTGGAAAGAAGTATTACTTTTAATTGTTAATGTATTTCCTCAAATCTTCCCTGCTTTACATTTTCTTCTAGGATAGAATGTGCTTTGACTCCAGCAAATAACTAAAATATAAATTTACTTCTCACCTGAGTTACACCAATGACTAATTAAGGCCCAGCTGGAGGCTGTCATCCTCCAGTTTAGAACACCTTTTTTATAGTGTGAACAGTCCTATCGGCGGGCTGGTTCATGTAAAAGACCTCACTGGTAAGAGAAAAAGAATCCAAAATTTGCTGCTTGGTAAGTAGTGACTTCTGCATAATCTTCAGGCTGTAATTCAATTGGTTTAGACTCTGCCACACACACAACAACCCAGACACAGTCTCCAAGGTCACAGATGCTGGCTCTTTATCAGACAGAGCTACTCATCACAAAACTTCACTATAAAAGAGTACTGCATTTTGACAGAGTTTAAGATGCCCCCTGCAGAGAAGAGCTCAGGGAGCAAGTCAAGTCATGTAAAAAAATTCAGTCTTCCAGCGCCTGCCCAAGCTTTTCATATAGCCTGGGAAAACCATTAACCATGGCATTCACAGCACCAAGTTTTATACAACAGTTGTGGTAACCGACCCACAGTCTGGATTATCAGCAAACTCTCTGAATTTACACCACCCTTCCAAACTTGTCCCTGATGAAGAAATATAAATGCATCTTAATTGCTGCTCTCCAAACTACATCTCCTAAATGCTTTCTGCCGGAACATAATCTCAATTCAAGAGAACCCAGCAAGGCATGGATGAACATTTTTCACTCCTTAAGAAGTTTCTGGAAGTGTTTTGTGGCGAGCTCCCTCATGACTAAACCCTCACCAACATGCTGCCAACCTGCAGCAGACAGGTGCATCAGCTGCAACAGATGGCGACGGGTGCTCCTGGAATCCGTCTGACGTTATCCACATGCAGCGTAACGTATCATTCCTAGAGATGGTCCTGTGCAAGGCCTTGCAAGTCCCTTCCAACCCAGCTTCTCAACACCAGACCCACTACCTCTGCGTTAAACATCACATTTCTGAGCACATGGCTAGCACTGCCAGTGGTTATTTCTTCCCAGCTGCCTCACCTGTCAGAACCCCAGCCTCTACTTACCTCCAAGTCTCTTCCGAGATTTAACATGTTTTAAATCCCCCTTCTAAAAAGAACCCCTGGCTTTCAGTTTATTTTTATCCAAATCAAGTTCATTTCTCTGTGATGCAATACAGGCCACTGTTTCCACGTGCTTCTTTACATTGGTTTTATTTCAATACTGAGCTTGTCCTCATCTAGGTTGTTAGTGAAATATTAATTTTAAAATTAAAATATTAAACTTTAATTGAAACAGGACCCAAACATGGCAGCAAAGAAGAAGCACCCTGTTCACTACCCAGTTTTACCAGTTCAGTGCTGCCTTTACCAGCAAGCCATTCAGATTGACTGGATTCAAACATTGCTACCAAGATTTATTTTGGAATTTCCAGCAAGCATCATACACAGTAGGACAACTGTAAAGAAGTTTTAACCTGTTTTTTTGACAAAGTCATTGATCAACCCCACTCTTCATCCCCAAAGAGATTCCTTGAAGCTTATTTTTTTAAAAGTCATCATGAATTCGCTGCCAGGAAGAGGAGCAAGAAGTGTGTAACAGCAGGCACAGGCCTACTGGCAAACATCATTTTAGGGTTTCAGTAATTTGATATCTTGGTTTGAATTAAAGCTATAAAAAATTAAAGCTATAAAAAATTTTGTCAACAGTTTTCACTTTGAATATCCTAGCGTGGCACTCATGAAGTATTTCAATACTGCAAAACTGCTTGATTGCAGCACCAAATTGTCAGAACACAGCCCCATACTGCTGTGAGCTTGCAGAAACCTTTTACCTGCATGATTTATCACTCACTTTACTAAAACTTCACAGCAAATTCTCTCACACTCACATTTTTTTTAAAGAAAGGCCTGGGCTGCAGTGGTATACAGACAGTTTTCTCCAAACAGGGGTCCTGAGCACAAAATTTACTAGGTAGGGGTACTGCTACAATGCATATTTTTGGAACACACATGAGAACAGCAGAAGTAAAATAGTCTTTTTAGAGCCCACAAAAAACTTAGCAGCTGGTGAAATGCCTGGGTATATCCTGTTATTTAGCAGTAAAATGTGGGCCTTGTTATTGTAGATTTCACTTACTTTCCCCACCCGCAGTGTAATTAACACCTGTGTCCCCTCTTTCTGAGCATACATTTCCCCTAACTTTTGCTTAAGTCTTCAAAGCAAAACCAGCCAACAAAAGGCTCCTGGGCTATGCTCTAGATGCTTTCTGAAGCAATGCTTTGGAAAATCTGGCAGTGCTCACCCCCTAATCTCTAGGCAGGGATTTAGGGTAGTAACCTAAATGGCCCATCCACAGCCCTCCAGCCTTCAGAATATTTCCTTTTTTTTCTACTTTGTTCTCTCTCTTGCATCATTTTGTGAGCGTGGATGAAACTACTGGTGCCTTCATGCTTTCAGGCAATGCTTATGAGGCTTTCAAGTGCTCACACCTTGCCTCTCTCCCCGCCAGAATACACTGAAGTTTACAGCAATATGTGACTTGCTTCATAACCTTCACATCAGGAAACAATCCTACACTTTGGTTCTTTGCACGGGTGACTGAAGGACACAGATAAAATCAGCTGTCTGTGGTTCCCAGACTGAAAGGGGAAGAAGTGCTGCCGGATGGCACTAGGGAACATCCAGTGCAGTGTCAAGGCAGTGTTTGCATTTAACTCCAAAACACCACATGCACCCCTAATGTAACTCAGAATGTGCTGCTAACTGGCCTTCCTTGCTCTACAGAGCTTGCAAACCTCCCATTCAGCTGGAGCTGCTGTAACCCTTTATTTGCTTTTTAAGTGAGGCCAGGAACCTTATCTCCTGCAGCTCACCCTCTAATCCATAGGGATCTACCAAACCACTTACAGCCTGGTCTCACCTCTGACTGGTCCTTCTTTTCAGAGACCACTTCAGAGGTGGGTGATGCAATGCAGTGCTCCATATGCCATCACATTTGATGAACACATGTTGCTTTCCTATGAAAAATGTTTCCTTTCCTTGCAGGTATGACATAGTGCAAAGCACACAAATCTCACGTACAAGACAAAAACCAGATGTGTCTGCTGTCCTGAGAAGCTTTGGATAACCTCTTTCTCCTCTATGCTTTAGAAAATGCATGGTTTAAAGGTCAAGTCACTAAATTAAGATCTATAAAACACAGGTTCATTTTCTGTCCTGCCTCAGCATCCCCCATTTTAATCAAGTAATTTAGTTTTCCTGTCAATGAAATGTGGCAAACATCCTGTCACAATACAGAAAATGAATCCTTTATAATTTGTGTTTACTATGGAGGCTATGGAGATGGTTAAATCATGCACACACTTTCCATGCTCCGACCATTTCATTCAGACAAGCTTTAAGCCTATGTTTTTGGCTCAAGCATCAGCAAAAGGCAGAACTCAGAAGCCCTGACCTGGACCAGCCACACCACCAGTCACCAGTGTTTTTTCATGCTGCTATAGAGCTGTATCTGCTTGGCTGGCCTGAAGTCACCCTGTCTGGTCACTTGCACTGTGATGTCTCCAGGATCACCAGCTCTACTACTCTTCTCTGTGCCCAGCCCAGGTATCAAAAACTCCGTAAATCCTTACCTTCGACGCAGTACAGGAATCCATGCAGTGTTTTTGACAGCTACTCTTGTGTTCTCCCCAGCATAATTTATACTACCTGTTCTCAAGCCATCACACAGCAGTACAACACGAAAATCCAGCCTAGATCAGAGACCAAAGCAAGGGGACTGGTCTTTTGGAAGAAGCTGTTCAAAAGAGACATGATGAGCCTTGGTGTTCCAGGACTTCAGAAAACAGACCACTACTGCTGTTATGAAACAACCATACGCAGCCTCAAATAACCCAAATTTTAAAGCCCTTTCTTGAAGAGCGTTTTCTGTTTCCATGTCTATCTCAATTCCATAGTAATTCCAGGAAAAAAATCACTACATCTGCACTGGGAGACAAAACCCAGAAATTTCAACCTTTACTTACTCTTGTTCCAAGAGTTCTCCAGACTTCAATTACATCAACATCTTAAAAGATATGTTAAGACTTTGAAAATAAGCTAGATTCTTTTTTAAATACTTTGGACTAAATATGAAAGTGTGTTATTACAAATAAATGTTAATATACAGTATTTTCTACAGTAAAAAGCAGCAAGTCTGTGAAAGGCCTGCTAGCTCAAACACCATTACAATACAGATAAAACCCAAAACATTACATAGTGGTATTTCAGTCTCAAAATAATCAATTAGACTATGTGCTATTTCCTCCTCTTCCGAACACAAGGGCCTGATATAGCACCATTAGTCACCACAGTGTATATGTCAGCTGACTTTGCAATGCAATAGGTAAAGTCCCAAAACCTGTTTTTCTCTTGCTGTTCCCTGATCTACATTTAGGTCATAAGCAAAGACAATGGAATTTTTGGATAAAGCTGAACTATAAAGCTTGTGATTTTTCACTCTGAGGATTATTTTTTCTTTCATGTAGCTATTTAATAATGATTCACTTAAAGACTATAAGCAACACAAGCTGGTACTCTTCTTTCTGACAAATGCATTACATTGGGTGTTTTAGAGGGCCATATTTAAGCTCATCATCTAGTCAGCATTGCTTTCTTCAGCTGCTCAGAGCAATTTATTCATCAAGAGCTATCTGAGGCAGACTCAGTTCCACCCTGCATAGTGTACAAAGTAAAAATACAGTTCCTGCTCTGTTTCAGTGACATGTCAAACACATCTGCATTTACACATGGTATATGGCAGTGGAAAACCAGACTCAGTTAGATTCCTGTTAAAATTTCCCCTCTCAGTGAGTGAATCCTGTTATGCAATAAACAGCTGAAAACTAAACCAAAGGAAAAAAACCCACCAGAACAATGAACTGAGTAGAACTCATGAAAAAGAGTTCACTTTAAACACAGTTATTTCCCTTCTCTCCTCCTGTATCTTTCCTGATTTGCCTGTAAGTTGGAGTGAATTTTTAAAACACATGACTTTGTCTTATATGGTAACTTGTAAGCACTGTTTTAATCTAGTAGGCAGAAAACCAGGACTGTTAGCCTATCCCACTTACTTTCAAATGAGATTTCCACATAGAATACTTCTCCGTATCTTGGTTTTATAAATCCTCTAACTATTTCTGGCCTGTATCCCACATTTAAGACAGAGCTGAAGTAACACCTGATGGAAAGTGAGATGTAAAAGGGGATCGCATTTTGCTTCTTGGCTTCTGAGTTGCAGGAACAGCATGCTTTTGTAGACAATAGCAATTTCAAAATGAAAAGGCATTATCTCTCACTTGACTTGGAGAAGCTGCTTTCAAGGAATTTAGTTTATTTATCAGCACTTCTGAATACCTTCTGAAATATGGAAACAATTAAACCTAAAAATGACAACAAAACACCATCATCTTCCTTCTTGTGGGAAAATTCAAGCTAATTCACCGCCTAGGGTAGATGATTTGAAGATTAGGAAACCTTCTCTCTCTTAAAACATCTGGCAAAGCAATGCCAAATAAAGATAAAATCCAGTTCTGAAAACTACACAGGCCAGAAGAGTAAAGGGATACATGTACGGGGGAATATTCCTTTATTCTCCCCTTGTCCTTGAGTCTTTTCTGTGATACAGATCAGAGATGACACCAGAGCCAGGGCACTAAACTAACTGCACCACTGATCTCCTTTCAGCACAGCCCTTCTCCCCCTGGCCGCAGACCTCCACCTTCCTATCACCCAGTTTAACCATGTTTCAATTTAATCCTCCTTGTGTTTATTTATCCAGATACAAACAGGGCTCTCCTGCAAAACTGAGGTCACTTTCCGATAGCAGAGATTACTCTTGGTTTCGTGAAGGATGCAGCTTCCAAGGAAACTGCGAGAATTCTGTGGCACAAAGCACGTTACCAAGCAGCTAGGAACTGAAATCCTAACATGTACCAGATCACCCAACCCTACAGTGACTTGTTCTGACCCCTGCAGGGCAAGAGGATGTGGCAGTGCCAAATACCTAATGGCACAAAAGCCAACCATTTCGTTGCAGTACCACAACCACATCATCCTAAGCACTCAAAGAAGTCAGTGATGGTTTTATTGGTTCATACTCTGCTTTCAGCGAGAAGAGTCTGAAGCATCACCAGCCAGTTCATTAAAACTGGTCTTAGAAGCCCCAGTTTTCTCCATATTCCACGCTGCGATTTCTAAAGGAAATCCTGCCTCATGCATGCTAGAAGCAACAGCATTCACTTGTACACGTGCTGTTCATGTCCTTCACAGTGTCCCTTGGCTTGTTTCCCCTAGAATACAGCTACATCCAAAAATTACCGAAGCTGGCTTGTTTTCTCCTTATGTACTGTCAACTTATAAAGTGTTTCTCAAAACACTCACTAGGCACATGCACTAAATAACACTTGGCTAACGGCATGAGTCCAGCTCCCTCTCACAGCAAGAGCCTGCACTCCTAGATAAGCCTTGAAGCATGTCTAGACATGTGTTCCCCGTTCCCATCCTGGACAGCACCTGTTTTGAGGTGATCTTTCCTACATGAAAGAAGAACAGCTGACAGTTTTGCACCAGAAGCAGAGGAAGCCAGGACTCCCACTGAGCAATGTTTTGCAGATTACAGTTCATCAAAACTGAGTATTTCTGTACCACTGGCAAAGTTTCACTTTAACCATGGAAATGGTGAGAGAACTATACAAGGTGGAACAAGTTGAAGCAGTAAAAACAAAACAAAACAAATAAATATATACATGGCCCAAACCAGACAATTCCAGGTTTGGATACACGTATATGGTCCGAGTGTCCTGAATTTAAACATACAGTTTTTCTAGACCAAAAAAATACTGGTGCAACCTCCTAAAAGTGATTTTTTTAGTGCAGTGAAGATGCAGATGAATACAAAGACAGCATCTGCTACTCAGTGTCCAAGCTAGATCTTTGCCTCTTCCAATCAATACCCTCCTCCTCCTCTCTGTGGCTTATAGTAACTGGGGAAATCATGTTCAAAACCAGGTTCTTACAGCCCCTGTTTACCCCAGTGAATAACTCACTGCTGCTGCAGTGCCATGCAGAGTGCCAACACAGCTTTCACTGCCTTCCAGCAATGGAAGAAGCAACCAGCAGGTGCCTCCTGCAGGAGCTGCAAAGTGATCTCCACACACAAATGAGACCCTTTGGAGATGCAGGCACTTCAAGTCTGAGGGAATCCATCCAGATGCCTCACATTTTTGGATCACATGATGGGAACATGCACCCTCACACCTGAAATACAAGGGACACCAATACAAAAACTACAAAACGACAGTTTGCATGGCTTCTGATACAGTATTTGTGAACATGATCTACACAATTAGAGCAGTCTTGCAAAATTTAAGGGTTTCAACAGAAAGAAAGAAGACTAATCTCAAAACAGCAAATCTCTTTCGATTCATGTGCTAGCACCTGGAATGAGTACCTGCTCAAACTTCTCCACTGACAAAGCAAATATTGGGTAGCATTCACAATGGATGGAAAGCAGCACTCCACCAAAAGCTTTTGTGAGCTTTGCAGTGCAAAACAAACACCTTTTCTTCCAAAGCACAGTCCAGGGGTCAGTGAAATCTTCCACAACCCACTGAGCAGACTTCCTAACCCAGCTCTCCTCCTAAGAGCAAGGCCAGCCTCAGTATCAGTGGTCTCCTTGAGATTACCAGACCCAGTCTACAAATCAGAACAAATGGCAGAGATTTCTAGCAGGTGTCTTAAGACTTCTAACAGCTGTCTTAAGATCATTCAGCAGCTTCACAGTTAATGAGCATGTGTCAAACTTTTCCATTTCTCTTCCACGTTTGAATGGCAGGCATCTGAGTGAAACAACAGAAGACAATTCCAGTCACATGCTGGTTCAGGAGATGTACAAACATGCCATTTGGTTTTGGTGTGAACACCCAGCCTGACCTGGGTATTTTTGAAGCGTGTATTTTGAAGGTTCAAGTTCTAACAGCAGGATTTAGGAAAACTAACAAACTAATAACCTTTGAAGCTCTAAAGCATCAATGTGATTGCACAGCACTACACATAACTCATCTACTCTAAATTTTTCCTACTCTCACTTAAATCCCAGTTTAGTAATCTTTCATAATTGTAAAACCAACCTGCATGGCTTCCAATGTATAAATAAAAGCCAAATTTTTAACAGGATTTAAAAAATCTTCTATTCAAACACAAAAACACAATGGATGACAGCATGACAACAAGATAAAGCATGAAGTATAGTATTCATCTCACTGGAGTTGGTTTTCTAAAAAACAAACCCAAGCTACAGAATTTATTGAAGGCTACATTAGTTCAGTGCCCTTTATCCTGGCTTTTTAAAATTACAAGCAAAATTCATAATGCAGTAGACTTCGTGGATAGGTTTTTGCCTTGATGGCAGCAGCACGTCATGTACCTCCAATCATCTGAAACATCCTAAGAGACATACACAGAGGAGAGCAAAGCCTGGTACCACAACAAAGGAAATCCATGTCTTCTTTCCATCCTCTTTTTTCAACTACTCTGCAGTATTTTATTTCCTCAGTTGAAACACTAAGTATTTAAGCATGAGGTGTATGAGGTAACCAGGTAAGAGATTAGATGAACTTTATTTAATATGAACAGAGACATTTTAAAAGACAGCAAAGCATCTGAAAACTGTTTTAGCAATTTGTTTCAAATTAGATTATGGTGAAAACTGAGATGGTATTAAAACAGGCAGAAAAACAGAAACTCGGACTTTCTAAAATGAAATAATATATTTCAGCCTTTCTGTACAGTTATTAGCTGACACTATATAGCGGTTCAAAAAAATGGAAAAGAGTAAACCAAGGTTTGCTACAGTAGGTCAAATGAAAAACCATTCAACTTTGCAAAAGTTTAGATTAAAATCCAAACCTTCAGATTTTGAACCACGTTTCTTCCCAATTATATTGTTTGCAGTGTCCCATGGGCTATACTGTAGGGATTGCCAAGGAGCTATGTTCACAAATTAGGCACCTATAATTTGAACCTACTTTGAAGAAAGGACAAAATGGGAATGAAAGTTATTTTCCCTGGAACTGGCTGCTCTTTGAGGAGTAGGACAGTTAAACACAAATCTGTCTACTAAATCTGAATGGTATTTATAAATTATACACAATTAATTTCTAAAATAGTAGTGAACATCTTAATTTTTATTTCTATGTAGGACAGTAGAAAAGATTGCATAGCACTCTTAGGGGGATTGAAGTTACAGTCTGCATAACTGTCTACTTAAGACCTGCATTTTAAACTACTTACACAGTTGAGTGTGTCTCACAGTTGGGCATCTTCAAAGCAAGATCCATTTGGTGTGAAAGGCAAGAGTTCAAGTTGCACTATAGTAAGAACTCTAGGAAGTTACGAAACATAAAACACACACCAAGCACGAAGTTAAGGACTGTCAGAAGGTAAGGGCAGTTTGGATAGACAAAATAGTCAAGAAATGTTCAGGAAAAAAACAGCAGTTCATTGAGTTGGAACGACAGAAGTAATTCCAGATGGCAACAAAGCTGTTCCCTCTGCCACACCTGCGACGGTGGCAGGATACGAGGCAGGTCAGAGAAGGCAGTTCTGAGCCACAGGAGACACAGTGGACAGAGACTGCTGGATTAATAAACAGCCCAAGCAAAGGCAGTTTCAAATTACCTCTGGCAGCAGATGGGCAGCTAACAGAAGGGCTTGAACTGTTTGATTTTTACGGCAGTGTGAGTAACCAAACAGCTTTATTTTGCATGTGCTGGAAACATATCACAGCAGGAGAAATTAATGGCGAATGCCACAGGAAACTGTACCCCACAGAAATGTTTCTGAAGGGGTTGGAAATGACACATTAGCATGCACAAGGCCAATGAGAAACTGTTTTGTGGATAAAAGTGATTGATGTAAAAAAGAAGACCGTCAACAAGTTTAAAAAGAGCTATCCTAGAAGAAGGTCATTTATAAGGATATTTGCCCATTTTCTGATCAGAAAAGAAAGCATAAGGTACCTATTTCTGGTAGAAGAACTCTGAAAATGGAGTGCAAGGCACAGCAGAAAAAGAAAGAACTCTTCTAAGTACATATGCATGTCAAAAGCTAATGGGCAACTTGCATTATAGTTTTATTTAAAAGTTTACCTGCATCATTAGTTTACAGTTCTTGGCAAAGCTAATTTTGTACAGAATTAGACCCAGGCAAGTGAAGCAGAGGTATTCTGTTGAAGCTAGTAGAGAGACAAGGGTGAAACAGGTCCCGCTTCCCAAAGACAATCACCCTTCACTCTTAAACCAAATACAAATCATTGGCTATTCCAGTTCAAAATTAAAGTTTCCTAAGAACATTTAAACAGTGAAAATGCTGTGTGTCTAC
Source organism: Machaerirhynchus nigripectus (assembly GCA_013397975.1). Taxonomy (NCBI): domain Eukaryota; kingdom Metazoa; phylum Chordata; class Aves; order Passeriformes; family Dicruridae; genus Machaerirhynchus; species Machaerirhynchus nigripectus. The sequence continues at coordinate 780,292 of VZRQ01010455.1, forward strand.
ATAACCAACAAGGAAGAACTTCTAGCCTTTTTTAAGATGAAAGAATTTCCCCACAGGGCTGAAAATGAGAAGTGTCTGTTCAAGAAACAAAATAATCACTTGAACATTTGCAAGCTATTACAATGGAAGTTAAAATATGTGAAACAGAGCTGTTATGATAATGCAGCAGCGCTATCGTTCACAAAAATGGCTAAAATATTCCACCAGCTTGAACTTGCTTTTCCCAAGTCTCCCCATACCATCTTCAATATCCTAATACATCTTTGACATTTGACACTAACACACATCCTCCTCTTTGTAAAGTAACTCCCTATGAGGTCTTGCTCTTTCTTTTCAACGTATGATGATAGTGGGAAATACAAATTTCAAGTCTCTGAGTCTCCTTCTAAAGAGAGGTAGTGTTAAAAAATTCCACTTGAAAACTGCCTCTTAAAGATGAGGCAAGCTAGCTCTGCTGTGCCTAGCAATTGCTTTCCAGCTGGTGGACAAAGAATTTGGTATGTCAAAATAAAAAAAAAGACCCCAAAACTCATCTGAAAAACAAAAAAAGCCAATGAGGTCCTGGGCAAATAATTTTCATGAGAATTGTATTGTTCATGTTGCATCCTTGAGCAACAAGAACACATGCTGAGGTCAGAGGTTGCATCTGCACAAGGAAATCAGAAACCCTCCTATGAAACAAAAGCCTGAAGCATCACAGCTCTTGAAAGTTGTGCACTCAAGAGATATTCTGGGTCTTAAATTCATTCAGAAGTTTTTAACTACACTATATGTAGGCCAGACACGTCCCTAGCATGCATCAAGACTGCTCACACAGCAGATCTTAGGCTAGCACCAGTTTTGGTGGAGGGATGAGTTACTTGAGGAAGAAAATACTCTTTTCCATTATAAATTATCCTTATGGACTTCTCCGAGTCTTGGAATATTAGCACCAGGAGAAAAGGCAACAAAGATTACACAAATTATCTGTACAAAAACTCTGATATTAAACTAGACACATATGTAAAGACTCCCAATAAGAAAGTTTATTGACCAGTAAGTGGAAAAATTCATAAGGAAGTGCTGCCTGCTGATGTTTGTTTACTGCACTGCACTTAACTGATATGCTCAGCTCAGATTAGAAGAGTGCACTGACACAGTAGAATACACCGGTTCTCCATACCTCACCTTTCAGCCTCAACTTGGGGGCACAGCTTGGGAGCACAAAGATTTCAGTCCTATAAACATGCAGTACCTACAAAAACCTATTTCTTATCTTGGTCAAAGAGTCACAGGCACTGACAAAGCCACATTTTACCAACTACTGAAAGACATTCTCCCCGCAAAGACCAGAAGCCACAATCCTCCACCTTTTATTAGCTGAACTGTTGAGAGTTTAGCCAGGCAGATCCTTTAACACAAGAGGCAGTTTGCAAACACTAGAAGACATACACCTTGGCGCAAAGTCCTAAGAATATATCCTTTCATTAAGCTAATTGTCATAGCTATGGAAGATTAAATATGTGTGGCATCTTCTGGAAACTAACAGATTATTTTATTTCAAAGAGTGTATACTATTATTTGCTACTATTATCACTTGAGGAAAATCTGCCACTTGCAATGTAAGAGAACACGACATAGCTCAAAGAAAGAAGAAAACCTCATAGAATATGCATCATTCTCACATTTGGAAGAAATTCAAATGGAAAAGTTTCTGACAGACAAAGCTGGCACATGTTATATTAGAGATTTCTGTCTCATCTAGTGGGTTCCTGCAGTTGGGAAAACAAAAGGACCTAGCTTGAACTGTGGAGAATGAAACAAGTAGAAGAACTTACTGAAATACTAGCAAAATCCAGCATGGGTTTGTTATCTACAGAAGTGTAAGGGGTGGAAAATAGTATAAATTTGTACCTGCATAAGCTTAGCAACTGAACAATAAAAGGGTGTGATCAATGTTTCTAAACATATTATGAACAGAACATTCCTTCAGCAATATTGTTTAAATACAGTCATGACAGAATATTATGGGGTTTGTGCTTCTCTTAGCAGCAGTTAAAAGGATACAAAAGCATGTCTGTGCAAAGACAAGAGAGTATCACCTCAGTTCTAAGCATTCCTTCTAGACAATGAGAAATATACTGATGATTTCTAATAAAACAGCATTTCCCCCCTAATACAGTGGAACACCCTTTGTAATGGAAAATTCATTCTAATATTTTCAAGCTAATAGTTTGTTTTCTTCAACATTAGCATTGGACTGACTGTTGGACTCTGGCTCCAAAACTGAATTTCATCCAGCTGAATTAAGGTCAAAATCAGTATTCCTACTGCGCAAGGGAAGTTTAAATCCTGCTGGAAAAAAAAAATGAAAAATGCACTGTTAACTTCTTCTCGTAAGGAGAAAAAAAAGACAACGTAAATAAAATGCTATTCACATGATATGACAGTATTTTCATGAATACATTAGTACTTAAACACTATCTTCTAAAACAGTGAAAGATTCACAAGTTAAAACTATGAAGATTTGACACATGAAGGTTTGGATTACACACATTCCTTGCATTAACTACTTGAATACTAGTTATATGTTAAGAGCTATGATGCACACATTATTGATGCTCACCTGTAAACATATGGCAGAAAACTTTCAAATAAATATTATGAATGTCTGAAATGTTATTTCTTCTTAAAGGATGAAACCAATCCCATGTTAGTCCGTGTACCTAATATTGTGTGTCCACACTGTATGCTGAATATAATAATAATGTTAAAATAATAATAATAATGATGATGTTAAAAGGTTTAAGATTTCAGCTGCACTGATAGTCTGTGTGCCATGCTCCCTAGCTGACAAATTCATATGAGCTATATTGCCACCCTCCCCATAAAACTCTATTTGCCAAACCTGGCCTTTTAAAGGTGAGACAGGCAGGTAAGAGGTCTGTGTCAATTTACACTAACAGAAGGACAAATTTCAAAGGTATTAACACTGTGCCACTCAAATCATGTAAGTTTTTCTGCTAATTTCACAAAAAGCAAGACTATGTGCATGGCTGTTACATGAACGAAATTGTGCTGCCGATGTAAAGGGTCGGTGTCTGCACTTACAGTCTGCAGAACTTGCCCACTGCTTAATGCTATATCAGGATTAACTGGCACAGCCTACTGTATGTTGGTTTGTTTGTTTGTTTTTGATTTAAACGTTACCAAGGCGTGAACGGTTGTATTATTACTGCCAAAGATCTGAGAAATATCCACTGCGATAAACTGCTGACAGTTTGTAGAAAGAGGCTGTGAGAAAGTAACAGAGACATCTCAGTGAGATGGATGTACCTGTAACAGCCTCATGATGCTTCCTTCGGCAAAGGAAGCCACTTAATGGTGATGCACAAAAAAGGCAATTTTTTGCATCTGGAAGCAAGTTAAGTTTCATCCTATCTCCTCAAACCAGGAAAAAGTCTCTAACACAATACATTCAAGCTGAAAAGCCACCATGCATCTTAAAGAGATTAATTTCTCATCATGCCAATCTTCCATAAGAGCATTCCGCATTTTGTGGGTTAATGAAAAGTTATTAAAACTAAAATATTCGGATCCAGTAGAATTTGGTATAACACAATTACAGATGCTGGGTTCCTATGCCTTGGAGAGACACAATTTTATACAAGATACATTCAACCAACAGCAACATTCAGTGTAGCAAGTAAAACGCTAGACACAGCTTGTGTAAACTGCAAGAAACTAAAAAACACTTCATTTTAGAAGGGAACACCTGTGTCTAAATGAAACTATGGAAGACATATTCTCGCAAGTATCAGCTGCTATTACATGGTCTTAAAGTATCTTTAGCATTATAAAAACTGGTGTAACATGAGGAGGCTACTACACAGAACTTGAAAGAAGTGAACATTCTCATAAGAAGCTTAAAAGACATTAGAGCTTCAGCATCTCTGAAACCTCATTCCAGCTGGACACCTCAGAGAGGAAGGATACCGGTAAAGAGGTCTTGCAAAACCTTGAGATGCTCCCTCAAGCCAGAGATCATCTGAATCAATTACTGGTTTGCATTCTAACGTGTTTTGCCTAAGTGTACAACCACAGTTAATATCTTTAAAAAAAAAATGCTGAGAGGGCAGGAAAGGGTTCATAGTCTGAGCACCATCACCTGCCATCCCTCATCTTATTTAAAATTGTGTTGAGATCGAGCGTTTTCTGACAGCGACATGACATGAAGCCGCACACTGCCGCAGCCTGCCTCCCCTCCCGCAGCCGCAGCCCTGCGTCCGTCCCCGCTCCCACCGACCTCGCCGCACAACTTTACGGGGAAAGGGGCAGTACGTGGCATTTAAGTCCCAGCCGAGGTTTACTGATCGGGCTGGTACGCCAGTCCGGCGGTACAGGAAAGAACAGGCTCCCTTCCACCCCGACACCAGGTACAGACGCGAACTCCACACCCGCCGCCCCTCAGCCGCTCACAGCGCGGGGCCACGGGAGCCGCGTCCCGCCGGCGCCTCTGCCCGCACCTGCCTCGCTCGCTCCCACCCCCTCCCACAGGCAATGCACGGCAGCGCGGCAAGGGACAGGAACGGAGCCCCCGGCAGCGCGTAAGGGACGGGCACGGAGCCCCGCAGCAGCGCGGTGAGGGACGGGCACAGAGCCCCGCGGCAGCACGGTAAGGGACGCGCACGGAGCCCCGCGGCAGCACGGTAAGGGATCTCCGCGGAGCCCCGCAGCAGCATGGCCGGGGCGCGCCGCCTCCCCAACGGCGTGGAGCACTGAACCGCGCCGAGCGCTTCGGCTTCCCGGCGCAGGGCGGCCGCGGGGCAGGGAGCCGGGAGCACCCACCGGGGATGGCCAGGTTGGTGAGCGGGGTGCTGTGCAGGCTGCCGGGCAGCGCTGCCATCCAGTCGGCGAAGAGCAGCTCGTTCTTCCCCTGCGACGAAGCCATGCTGCCACCGCAGCCGTGCCGCCGCTCGCTCCAACTCGCCCA
>VZRQ01010455.1:785559-799749 GCA_013397975.1 Machaerirhynchus nigripectus
GGCATCCTTCGCATCGCTGGGCAGCTTCATCTGCCTTTGCTAAGAACGTTTCTTTTTGCAATGGGTGGCTCACATGAAAAAAACTCTGCACCTTAGTTGAACACGCCATGGAGATCTAATTTTTTTTGGCAATAATTTGTAATTCTTCTTTGAGAATGATCCAAACTAGTATCTTCTATTCGCATCCCCAGCCTGACTATGGAGAAACATCTTAGTGTTGGCAGTAACAAAGCATTTGCGTGGCTGCATCCAGATGGATGAATAAATGAACCTGACAAAGCTCTGTGAGCCATTTTGAACTGTTAGAACAAGCCTGGTCTTTTCAACTTCAGCATTCCCCATTTTTGTAAAAGTTGTCTATAAATGTGTAGCGGTTCACATGGAAGAGCTGTCAAAAGCACTGCCTGGAGAGAGCCATGATTGAGACAGGTTCAGTTTATCAGTTCACCTTGAATTCTTATGAGGGTCACCTCTGGTCCGGTGGCTTGTGTTCTTATGCAAATGCTTCTATAGTAGCTGGCTTTGAAAATAAAATTTCAGGGAACAACTAATAATAGCCCTCCCTTCTCTTTCTGTCTTAAGTTTCCAGAGCAAGTATGATGAGAAGCTCTTCCTTCAACCACGATTTCTTGGAAAGTGAGTGACTATTTTTGAGGTATTTAAATGAAGGAAATTTTGGTGACTCAATTTTTGCAATAGAAAGATCTCTTGAGGTAGAATTTGACTGAGGAAGTGTGATCAGATCGTTGACCTTGGGGGTCTGATTCAACAGTACATTTTTTCAAATGTAAAAGGGGGAAGGAGACGGCAAAAAGTCACCAAGGCCCATCAAGCTTTTGCAGTATTGCATCCTGTGTATGAAGATGCTAATCTGCCCCTTCCAAAATCACTGGTGTGAGCAAACGTGAAAAAAAAGCCAAATCCACATTTTGGATATGAAGACATAAACCTCACTGAAAACTCAGAAGATGTTACTCACATAAAGGTGAAAGATGTTGTGTTACATCGTCTTAAAAGAACAGGAAGAAATTTTAGTAGAAATTACAAGATTTCTAAAGAACATTCCAATAAGAAGCAATGAATGTTTCTACCAACATGTTTGAATAAAATCAGGTTTTTTATTTAAGGGGAAAAGTGATTCATGGATTGCACTGGTTACCTGGAAAATTGCTGCTGAACTTTCATCCATTTCACTATGTGGCCTACCTTTTCTGACAGAAAACTGACGTGTACATCTTTTTGAAAGGTTAAACATGTTATTAAAGCCGTTGTTGATCTCTTATGGTCTCTGAAGCCTTGGAGATAGCTCAGAGCAAAATAAAACAAGTACCAACAAACTCACTGTCACTTTAAAATGTATTAGTATGTATAATAATATCTAAAACAACCTTTCAGTAATGCTTTCTACTCTCCTGAAGAACTGTAAATATCCCTCTTTGGGCTGACTAGGAACTTGTTGGCATTTGCTTCTGCAAGTAATTAGAACTTTTGTATCTTCTTTTTTTTAATGCCCAAAGTAAGATTCTTCATAGTCTGAATTTTCAAACCACGGATACTCTGCTTCATGAGAACTGGTCCATTCTAACATATCTCACACTAATCATGTTTTAAGAGGTTTGCCTGTGTTTCTAATGCAGTGTAAATGCTAAGATAGCAGGCTTAAAATCTGTATTAGTCTCTATGACTTTGGGAATCACAGGCTTAAATAATTTGGAGGGAAGTAGGATAGGAAAGGAGCTTTTATGAGACAGAAAGTCAGAAACATAGAGCAAACTAAGAAACACTGACTTTAAAGCTGTGACTTCAAATAAAAAGGTAAATTTTTTTAGCTTTTCATTGGTATGAGACTTCAGCATTTGTCTTTGTATCTGCTTGGGAAGTGTTTAATAAAAAAGAAGCAAAATAAAGAGCAGCTCATTGTGGTTTAGTTTGAACCTGTCATTTTACTAATTTTCACTGATTTATAAACAATGGCAGCCTGTTAATCAGAGTATTCATAAAAACTTTTGTTACTATTTAAAAAGAGCGAAAAACAAAAAAATCACATTTTTTGGACGTATTACTGAAATCCTTATACATAACAAGTCCAAACTGTTCAAGAAAGTAAATTCCAGGAATCAAGTAATATAAAAGCTTAAAAATACCAGGTAAAATGTAAATTAAAAGCAGAGCCGAGATACAAAAAAAAATACCATCTTTGCTCTTTTATTCACAGCAATGCTGAGCTCACTGAAGATGCCATGAAGAGATGGAGAATTGAAATTGTGCTATCTGTTCATCATGTATTGTGTTCTCTCCAGTCTGCAGTGTGGATGAATAGAGACACCTCTACTTCCCTGCAATGGCAAAACAGAGTAATTTAGCCAGTAGGAATGTTGCTTCGGCATTCAAAATAAATTGCACCATTAAAAAAGAATTTCTGTTGTTTTATTCTCCTAAAAAAATAGCATTTTAACAGTATACATTCACTGTTACACTTTTTCATTTTAACAGTCAGATACTTTGCTTTTTCATATGTCCTTGGCATCTATTTTAATCATGTGAATAACAAAGGACTAACAGGATCTTTTTCTGTAAATTACATAAAGTACATTCCACTCTGAAAGGTAAAAGAAAAAATTACTTAATGGGGCATTGTATTTCTGTGATTTTCCTATTATATCTGATTTATTTACTTTAAATTTCTTGTTAATGAATTAAAAATGAGACTTTGAACTGAAGAATTAATATTTTTAAAATATTTTAACTTTTTCAGTGGATTCTACTTCTGAGGTTTGGTTTCTTCGTCCTTACTACCCATTTCTATTAATAGAAGTTTCTCAGAACAAATCCTGGCTGCCATCCCATGTTTGCAGCTCTCATGGCTTTCAGTGACTCTATCAGTAACATTTCGGCTGTAAAGCCCTTCCAGTTGTTTGCAGCTGGGTTCCCAATTATATTCTTGTTACTTGAGAACACAGTGGATCCATGATATTCTCAATTTTGCTACTTCTCATGGCTGAGAGGTATAACAAGTAGGACAAGCACATAAAATCCCAAAGATTCAAAATAGATTGAATGACATAATTTATTCAATAGCCATATGGGTGAATAGAAGTCGTGACAGGTATTTTGTTGTAATTTCATGTTTTATCTGGCTACTTTGACAATCTCACCCTGCATTCATTAAGCAATTTCTATTTAGCAGTATTTGTCCTGTCAAAACAGATTACAAAATTCCTCAGTAAGAAACCTTGTAGAAGCAGGAAAATAGTATTTGTTTCATTTTGTGTGAAAGAATAAATGTTTCTGAATCTCAGGCAGAAGAAAATGTGGTTTATTCTGTACTCTGATTTGTTAATCTCTCCTAAGAAAACCTGAGCATCCTTGGTTGTGCCAATAATGAATCTGAGAAGAAACAATATTTGTTCTGAGCTGACAAATGTCAGGATGATGCTAATGTTATCCCTTCTCTCGTGTGGTAAATTACAGTGACTGTGAAGATGATGGGTTAATATAAAGGTACAACACTTTTTTTCACTTATATACTTTATAACCAAAGACATTACAAAAATATGCAGAAAATAAAATAGTTAAAGTGTATGACATGACAGTTTGTTAGAGTAAACCAAATTCTGGAAACTTGAAATAAACAGGATAAAAAGCAAATTAGAGTCTTTGTATCCAGTCCTCAGGTGGAAATCAGTTTCACCCTAGCAAATTCCTTCTGAAGAGTGTTTTTCAGGTTTCTGGAAGAAGGTTTGTCTTTTTGAACTTTTAACTCAAGCAGAATCCTGCTGTGTCTCACCTAAGATACTTGCTTAAGGGCACACCAGTAGCTACTTTTTCACCTGGTTAGAAACAAACAAGTTTGGTTGTGTTGGCATTACTGAAAAGACTCTAAAGGCATTAGCAAGAGCAGCAGTGGCAGAACATGAAAAACCCTATTTTCTCATGGCCAGTGCTGTAAGATCACAGCAAAGTCAGCAAATTTTACAGGAAAAAGTGAGAAAGATACTGCTTTTTAATTCTAGACCAGCTGACGATGTTTAAAAGGTTTCTGTAGAAGCTCATTAACATTTTTTCATGAGTAAGTATCTCTGAGGCTTGAAGGCCCCATGTTTGATGTGGTTAAGAACTTGCAGAGAAAGCTTGATTCAAGCATTTAAGTTTGAGCTCATTCTCTAGATAGAAAACTGTTGCTTAATAAAAACAAAAGCTAAACAAGATAGTTTAGTGGTGGGCTTACCACAGGCAACGCAGAAGGAAGCTTCAGTGCTGAGCATAATCCTTGTAGCCTCCCAACATAGTGTTGACATGGTCAAAAAAGACTTTATCAATATGAAAATGTCTTCCTTTGTTTAAAAAAAATAATTGAAAGACCCAAACCAACGTCTCCGCTCCTATGTTTTCCAGCCCTATCAAAAAAGTAAGTGACGTTTTTGAGGCAGTCAGATGTTCCAATGACTCTATTTAGTTTTGTCAGAAAACACAGCCCTTTGTTATGAATAGAAAATTTTGACCAGTCTAACTAAAATCTTCACTAAAACATAATAATAGATAAAACATTCCAGAAGTTTATCTGGAATCTCCTTTGGAATTTTAACTAGCAGAGACATATTAGGAATGTTCAAGGCAAGGTAAAAACTGTTAAAAATGCAAGACAAACTCAAGTGAAATAAAAAGTTATTTTCATTGACTATATGTTATGTTATCACATAGTGGTAAATAAAAATAAGTCCATACGCAGAAAAATGAGTGAAAGTAGCAGGAATTAAATGGATGAGATAATCAGAAGTGGATAGTGCTTGCAGGATTTTACAGTGGACCACCAGAAGCAGAAGATGCAATCTGCTTTTATGTGTAAGCCATTTAGGATGTAGTTCAGAACTACCATGCACAGTATTTAGAAACTGAGAGAAAAGAGGAAAATAATGTTTCTAAATAGATACTAAAGTACATTTTAATTTGTCAAGGTATGGAAATTAATTGCTATAAAAAGAAACTCTCAGGTTTTACAACTGCTTCTTTACCATCAAGATATTTAGAGTGGCATTTTGTAATTGATCTTGGCTATGACTAGCAGCACATATGTATTATTACATAGTTTCCATCTCTTTGCTGTATGACTCCTTTTAAAAGAGTAAAAATATCTGTGAAACAGTTCATGATCTGTAGTAAATATTTTTTAAAACATGCTAAAAGAAATGGGAACTGCATTAAATCAGAAAATAGTGAAAGCAAATATGTATAATGTTTAATGACTGCTTAAGCAATGAATATTAGGCAATAATTAAGTATTTTTATTTCTGTGCCTGTTGAAGAATAGCTGAAATCAGTGAGATGATGAACATACTCCACTGAAATTGTATCCCCTGGATGTAAAACTGGTATTGGTTAGTTAATAGCTGATGCACCTACTGTGCTTATATCCTAAGCCACTGGAGATGAAAAGTATTTTCTATTTTTAAATAGAAAATATGATGGATGACACAGAGACTTTCCAACAAGAGCTGCAGAGTGTTAAGAGTGGTCAGTTCTACTGATTCAAAGGTATCTACTCCACAGCAAGGTACTGTAAAGTAAAGCACACCTTTATTGGCCAGGCCGGGAGCACACAGGGGTTAACACCTCCCTGTGCGTGTCCAACATAGTCATCTTATGGAGGTTTTTTATACATCTACAAGTTTGTCTAATATTATACATTTACAGGTTTGTCATTATACATTTACAAGTTTGTCATCCACCCTTGTTTTGGTCACTTATCGAAAGTTACAGTCCTAACGGGTCTTACATGACTTGCAGTTTCCTTATCCTAGGGTTACAAACACAGCACACTATTCTTAATGCATTTATCACATCTATTTTGCTAATACACACTTAATTCCACTGTTACACACTTCATTGCTATATTAGTTATACTTCATTTATAATTGTGTATTGATTATATTCCTATTCTCCTTTACATTTTTCTACCCTTTTGTGACAATTCCTCTATTTGTCATTAAACTGGCAGTTAGCATGCATCTTCCTCCTTACCACTTAGCCTGTAGGGGTTAGGCCCTTGTTTTGCAGACAAGCAGTTAGCCAAACCCATTAGCTCACATTCAGTTCCCTCAGCATCCCAGTCCACTGGTGTTTGTTTTTTTCAAGAGCAGTTAGTGTTAGGCGCAGCATCTCCTGTTCACTTTCCATCATAGCCCCTTCCAGGGCCAGGCTTCTTGTCTTGCAAAAGCAATTGTGGTCAAGCATAGCAGCCAACACTCAACTTTTATTAACCTATACTTTATACTAAAGCACTTACGTTAAAGGAGTTCTATGTTTCATATGTTAAAGGAGTCCTGTGTATCACTACTCTTGGCAACTGGAGTCATGTTTCATGAAAGATGCATGTCTGCATCCTGGATGAGGCTTTCCAAACAAGCTCTTGCTGTTTGCATGCTAATGAAGCACTCCCAAAAGGTGTTGAAAATAGTCAGCAGGACTAATGAGATTTTAGCACATGACTCAAATCAGTATGCCAGCCACATTTCACAGGCTGCAGTCAGTGCCTGCTCAGTGGATGAGAGGTCATGTTCCTTTTTAATTACACACACCCCATAATCAGTGCAGTTGTTTCAGCCTGGCATTTGCAGGTTGGGTAGTTCAGGGTGCAGGGCAGTGTCTCAACACCAAACAAAAGCGTGGTGCATCTGACTTCTCTAGGGCAAGAGGCAGGAGCAGGTTGGCACAAATGCTAGAGAAAGAGAGATGACAATTATGTGTGAGAAGTCAGCATTTGCATGGTCTGAGTTTCTCCACTCCACTTTGTGAGGTAATGGAACACTATGTGGTCATTACTCAAGGTCCAACAACATAAAACTTCTTACCTGAAACCAAGGATTTTTGTTCTTCTAGCCCAAGAAAATAGGGTGGGAGAGAATAGGAGATAGAACAAGAGACTGGAAAATGTGGGTGGTAACAAAGAAAGGAAAGGAATCCCCCAAAAGCATGGAGAAAGCTGACATCAAAAGCTGGTGGTATCACCAAGAGTGCAGAAACCAGATTGCCAGATTTATCTCTGCCCCTGACCATCCATTCTCTGGGACAATAGGGTGGAGGAGCAAGTCTTGCTTTCCCTTTTGGGAGTGTCTCTTCCGCTACCATCTAACTCGATTTTTCTGGACTCATCTCCACGTCTCTCCACTTTGAATTGCTGCCTCACCCTTGGCCTTCATGGCAAATTAAATTATGCACCTAAGACCTTAATTTCATGTCTGCGCTGTACCTAGTGAACCATTCCAAAAGTGTAAATATTTCTAGCTAGAGACTGGAAATCAGACATCAGTTTCTGAAAGAATTTTCTGCCTGCAGGATTGGGCCCTAATTGCTGTTCATCGCGACTTGCTTCTTGTTAAAAACAGTTTCATTAAATGCATCACAGCTCAGGATTATCAAGATAATTAAGTTTGTAATGATCCATATGACATTGAGTGAATAAAAGATACAGGAATTCCTAATATGAGTACAATCCCCTTAGGACTAAAATTCATTGTTCTTTGCAATATAAAGTCAAACATTTTAGACTCTAAGGCCAAAAAGTATTTTCCCAATTTTCTTGGGGAAAGAATCAGGAATAAATAGGCTGAGGGATTAAATAGGATCAGAAGCTTCTCCCCAGGTAACCCACAGGCACCATAAACCAATGCAAAGGACAGAAGGTGCAGTCTTGCTCTGGCCAGCCTCCTTCATCTGCTCGTGAGCTGGCAGGAGAGCCTGCAATTCACCCTCCAGTGTGCTGCATATGCTGCACGATTCCAGCAGCTCGTAAAGGCTGCAGCTTTAACACATTGCTTCTGACAACCTGCCAGTATTTTAGCAGTGTTTTCCCATTTTAACCATTTTTTACCCTTTTTCATTGGATGCAGTAGCTTAGTAATCAGAATAAGGCCTTCACGCAGTGAAGCACCTGCTATGGTTACAGTCTAAAAAAGACGGTTTCAGCACCTGCTGTTTTGGATTCAAGACCTTAAAGTCTGGTTGCGTTTTCCTTATGTCCTGAGTCCTGGTCCTGGGTCCTGTTGCAATACTCACATTGGCCAAATTAAAAGTCTTTGGCCATGAACTGAGTCAAACAGGGCCCAGGGAAGACAGATCCCAACAGCACAGCAGAGGGAGGGATGAGGCCATTCGAGATGAGCAGCTGGAGGAAACAGTGCTTGCACCTTTGCCAGCAGGACTAGCGTGGGGCTGGGAGCATGGCTGTTTCTGCCTTACTCCCACAACAACCACTGCAAGCACTATGGGTCATCCACTGTATTTTTTAAGGGAGAAGGATTTCTCATCAAAGGTGGAGTCTAAATTTCAAGGCTCACTTGCAAACCCAGAGCATCAGCCCAATGACAAAAAAAAGCCCCAGTGCTTCCCACAACAGTGCTGGGCTGCTCCTTTCCTTGACACGTAGACTGAACTCAGCATACCATCACTTTGCCTTAATACACATCTGAGTTGTTCTGGGGTTTTTTTCAGATTCTCAGTCTTCTAGGTACAAGTTTCAAGGGCAATAGAGAAAAGCAATCCTTTATAGAAATAAATATTCCCTGTCCTGTCCACAAACCATCTGCTTTAACATGTGTTTTGCAAGGGCTGGACAGGTCAGAGCATGACTGTGCCATAACGTACAGTGTCTGCTCTTCTTCATGTTGGCTCCAGGCCCTGTGGAGGTTAATAGGGGCTCAGCCAGACAACAATGAAAAGCAAAATAATTCTGCAGGAATCTGCGCACAGACATACAGACCTCACTAAAATAGTTTTTCTTGTGTGTGTGAAGCAACAGATTTCCGATTTCTGCTGCTATGGAAAACAGAAACTTAATTCAGCCAGTGAGCATGCTGTTTTCATTCACCTGGGGGAGATCCAAGGTACTTTCTTCATGGTAATTAACAGCTTTGCAACCCCCCAGTGCCTGCAAAGGCACTGTGAAACAAAGAAAGCTCAGATGGACTTGGAGGAGTGGAAGAAGCTGGAGATGAAAGCCCAGTGTTTGGTTTCATTACTCTCCAGACAAAAGAAAAAACCTTTCTGAGCAGAGCACAGTGGCAGAACATAACAAAGTATTTATTATTGCACTTAATTAGTGCTAGGTACAATTTGAAGATTATTAAGTAGCCTTTTGTTTTCACAGGATTCTTTGTCAGTTGAAGTGTGCAGTTTTATGTAAACCAACAGATTTTTGCAAATGTACATATATAATCATGTCAAAATCAGAAAACACATATTTATGAGTAGAAGAAAATGTACATTGATTCTAGGCGTAAGTATTCTGTTTGAAATCTGTGTGGAAATGATTCAGCAGCAGCTAAATTGTGAAGATAGAATGCTAAAGTCGCCTCACTGTTATGTTAAGCTTATACCATCTGAGAAACACAAGCATTGATGTGCTATTCCACAAGCCATATGAAGGGAAAGAAACACCAAAACTTTGTCCCATTTTTAGAATTCAATTTTTGGAAAAATTTTCCACTGCTGAAAGGGAAGTAGCAGTGGGAGGTTTGTGACTGGTCTAGATGATAAATAAGTTGACTCACACACTGTCTGAGGAGTCACAGTGGTTAAAATCCTCCCCCCTCTGAAGCTGATGGGAGACTCTGTGACTGAATGTGTGACAGCCAACCTGCACAAGTGCTGTTTTGGCTTTCCCTGCAATGTTGCAAGAGCTTTGTACATCGTTTTGTTTGCTAAACGGACCAAGTGTTGTGGAAGGAGAAGAAAAAGCAGGAGCTACTTTTTCTGTTGCAAACCATGGTCAGAAATACTGATCTACATCAATTTTCTTCCCTGGAACCAGACTCTGGATCTCAGGTTGAAAATTTTTTTGCATGTGTAGAGACACATGCCCTTAATACATGAAACTAAAGAAAAACTTTGAAACCAAACTGCCCCCAGGAAGAGCGAAGCCAGGAAGAGCATTTTGAAAAGCATGGTTCAGGCACACACACGTGTGCAGTTGGAAATCTGAATGTGGTTCACCACTTGCACTAAAGGGGTTTCAACACTCTGGGAGAATAACACCTGTTAGTCACCACCACAACTCTCTTTTCCAATACTTCTTTCTGTAAAACATTCAGAAATTCTCCTTACAGGGAGAAGCTGTTTGAGCAACTTCCAGTAAATTAGAGAAGTTTAGCTGAGATTGGTTTGAAGTGCCACCTTCTTTCTGCTGCATGCAGAGGAACTGTAGGACAAAGAAGAAGAATAATTAAGAAAAATATGAGAGCAAAGGATTTCAGAAGTTGTGTGTGTGCCAGCAGTGGATAAATGGTTTGCTGATTGAAGTATAATGCCTTTGGGAAAAAAAATCCTCATAAAAGTAGATTGGTATAACCTGAATGTCCTTTTACTGTGCACCCAATACTTGAAAAAAAGAAAGTCTTGCTAAATGCAGAAGGAAATTCTGGCATTTCGTGTACACACATAAAAAAATGTTTGAAAACATTAGTATGAAAAGGCAATGAATCTCTCTGCTAAAACTGTCTGTGTCTGTGAGAGATAAGAGGGCAGGAGGAAGGAGAAAGAACAGTAATTTCTTTTAAATTATTCTTGTAATCCATTTACTTACAGCACAGCACCTACAAAACACCTTGCAATGGCTGGGCAGATGCTCTGGCAGAAATAAGTACCCACTGTTCCCTCACTTTTCTATTTCATTTCAATTCACTTTTTTTCTAAAGTAGTGAATTCTTCAGCTCAGGTATTGTTCACAGTGACATGATAATAGGGACCTCTACTCATCAATGCAATAGAAGTTATTAACAAGAAGGAATTATTAGCATACTAGTATTCATGTGGTTAAACATGCATATGAAGTCTTTGGTGGGCTTTTGCTTTGCAAATTCTACACCTCAGCTTGGTGGTTCCTATAGCTCCAAAGTCCCCTGTGGTGGGGAAAGCTGCAGAACCCACTACGCTAAACCTTCTGCCAGTCATCACAAGGACCAGCCATTCAAGGCCACCAGCCTTGCCCTGCACAAGAGGGGAGGAGTTACTGGGAAAGATTTGTCTTATTTAACATTTTTGTTTTGCCCAAAGGAAGATATTCTGGTCACGTCTATGAAGCCCAGCTCCGTTCCTGGATTTGGAAAGCAAAATTTCTCAGAATGATAAACAATGGGCATTTAAGCTAGTGTCTTTAAAAGATTCGTAAGACGGAGTAAATGTTTCTTGTGCTGTGTCTGATAAAGCTTGGGAAGTGTAAAATGTATCTCAAAAGTTACAGGAGGTAACTGTGAGGAAGTAAAAGTGTGGAAGGCTTAGGGAAAGTCAGTGAGGCACAAGCAACAGGAGGGACAGCAGTGGTGGCTACAGTAAGTTCTTGGGGCTGAGCATGAGAATGGGCAGGGCAGGGGGTTCCTGGAGTCAGGGACACCCATGCAAGGGCCTAAGGAAGTCATACAAGGAGCTGCTGAGTTCACTTGGCTTGTTCAGCCTCGCGGAGACCTCATAGCTGCCTACAGCTTCCTCCTGAGGGGAAGCAGAGAGGCAGGCACTGATCTCTTCTCTGTGGTCACCAGTGACAGAACCTGAGGCAAGAGCATGAAGCTGTGTCAGGGAAGGTTCAGGTTAGGTATCAGGAAATGGTTCTTCACCTGGAGGGTGGTTGGGCACTGGAACAGGTTCCCAAGGGAGGTGGTCTCAGCACCAAGCCTGACAGAGTTCAAGAAGTGTTTGGACAACATTCTCAGGTGCAATCCTTGGGATGGGGCTGTGCAGGGCCAGAAGTTGGACTCTGATCCTGGTGGGTCTCTTCCAACTGAAGAGATTCTGTAGTTCATTGAAGAGCTGAGAGACCTGCAGGCAGGTAATGTGCCAAGGGTGTTGCCACGGGCAACCACGGCAGATTTCAGTGACACAGGAATCTTCCGTTTGTGAGGGGAGCAGTAACAGTGGTGAGTTCTGTGGGCTGAGCAGGAGAACAAGCTGGCCAGGGGGACCAAGAAAGGACACCTTGTGGTGGAGGTTACTACAGGCTGCTGATCAGGAAGAGCCTGTTGATGAGGCCTTCTTGCTTTGGCTTCAGGGCACATCATCCTCACCACCTCTCATCCTGATGGGAGGGTTCAACCACACGGACATCTGCTGGGAGAGCAGTACAGCCATCTATAAGCAAAACAGGACACTCCTGGAGTGTGCAGAGGACAACTTCCTGGTCCAGGTATTGGATGGGCCAGCCGAGGAGAAGCATTACTGGGCTTGGTGCTCACTGATGCGGATAAGCTCCACTAGAGGGGTTAAGTCAGGAGGAAGCCTGGGCTGTAGAGACCATGCCCTGGTGAAGTTTGTGATCTCATGGAGTGTGGGCCTGGCAAGGAGAATGGTCAGGACCCTGAAGGTTAGAAGAGAAGACTTCCACATTTAAGGAGTTGGTGAATGAGATCCCTTGGGAAACTTTCTACAGTGCTGGCAGTGCTTTAAGGCCACTTCTCCTAGAGCACTAGAGCTTGCCATCACGATGTGTAGGAAATCTTGCTAGGCAGGCCAGAAAACTGCATGGCTGAGCAAAGATCTGCTCCTCAAATTGAGAAGAAAGAAGAAAATGCACAGCCAGTGGAAGAGGGACAGGTGACTTGGGGAGAGTATGGGGATATGATTTGGATGTGTAGGGACAGCATAAGGAAGGCCAAGGCACAGATGGAACTGTGCTTGCCAAGCCATGTGAAGAATAACATGAGGGATTCTGTTAAGTACATAGGTAAAAAGAGAAAGGCCAAGGAGATAATGGCCCCTTATAAGTGAGAATGGAGAACTGGTAACAGCAGATACAGAGAAAGCTGAAGTACTCAATGAGTTCCTCACCTCAATGTTTGCTGACTTGAGTCAGGCTTACACATCTCTCAAGTTCTTGAACTTTAGGTGGGAGTTGGAGGACTGAAGCTGTGAGCGAAGAGCAGTTCCTGGACCACTTGATGAAACTGAACAACCACAAGTCTATGGAATCTGACTACATGCCTCCCAGGGAAATCCTGTCCCTGAGGAAACTGAGTGCTGTTGTTGCCAAGCATCTCCCATCATATTTGAAAAGTCATAGCAGTGAGGACAAGTACCTGGTGACTAGAAAAAGGGAAACATTGCTCCATTTTTAAGAAGGGAAGTAAGGAAGATGTGGGGAATTACAAACCTTTTATCCTGACCTCTGTGCCTGGGAAGGTAATGTTGCAGATCTTCATGGAAGCATTGTTAAATTGCATACGAGACAAGGAGGTGATCCAAGAAAAACAGCATGGCTTTATGAAGGGCAGATCACACCTGACCACTCTGGTGACCTTCTATGATGGAGTGACTGCAACAGTCAACAACTCACAACCAGTGCAATTTGATGCACATCAGCGCTGTGAGTGAGCAAGTAGGCAGCTTGATCCTGATCGGAATTCCTAACTCTTCTGCTCTGTGGCAGTCCTAGTCATGGAGTGTACAGAGCAGAGGGCACCTCTAGTTCAGTACAAAAATTGAATGCAGTTTGTCTTGGCCGAGTAATTAATTTTTTAGATCACCTCTGTCTTACTTGAAAGCAACAGTTTTCTGGGTCCACCATTGTTTTCCAATGATTTTGGTGGTCTTTGGATGTCATCTGGAGTATGTAGCCTGTACTGCCACTGGGGGCATTAAAGGTGAGGCTCTGCACAGATCATACCAGGCAGTCTGTGATACAGCAGAGTAATTGGAAACCAACTTCACTTTTCACTGCCACCTTGTGAGAAGACTAGTAGGAGGAGAAGATATTCTGGGCAATATTTGGGGTAAAGTGTAAAAAATGGGCAATGTGGAAGGACAAGATGCTTTCCAATAAGACACTGGCATTGCTGGCACCAGGGCAGAAAGGATTTTTCTCCTTTTATTTTCAGCTGAACCATAGTATGGAAATGCAATATAGCAAGAAAAGGCACAGCTGTAGGAAATACTCAGTACAAGCTCTTACAGATAAGTGTAACACAGAACAGGATGAGAAAAGCAGCATGCAATCTTCTAGCATGTTACCCTCACAATCTTCAGCATCAGTGCAAGGGTCTCTCTAGACTTTCCAGTGCATTTTGGAATGGACAATAGAACCTTGATCCCAGGTTTGATGGTTGGAATTGACTTTATTTTTGGAATTGTTAGTAGGAACCACTTTGGTGTAGAGTGTTATAATTTGTGACACTAGTAGAACAACATACAGTAGTACCCTTCTTGGTAGGG
>VZRQ01010456.1:10248-61001 GCA_013397975.1 Machaerirhynchus nigripectus
TTAAAAGTCGTTTTTGAAGGTTCCTTTTTTTTTTTTTTTTTTTTTTTTTTTTTTTTGCTTCTCAGAAAGATTGTACAAAAAAACCAGACCATTGACAGAGCTATTGGGCAACAAGGAAACTACAAAGCAGAAAGCAATAGTGCATTTCAACATGCACATCTACTGCAGGTTTGCTTAATTCTGGATTTTGAAATGCAGAGCAGAGGGGAAGAGACATGAATTTGAAGAAGTCAGGTTGCTGAGGTATGGACGTGGATTAGTAGCCTCTGCAAGTTCCAACAGCTTCAGCTGAGGTTAGAAAGGTGAAAAGGAGGACAGAGCCTGTGAGCCAATGTGTTAGCACAGAGGTTAGATATGGCATGTTTGTGCAACAGTCAAGATGAAACGTTAAAATCCCAAAACAACCCGTTTGGGTGTTTGGGGTTTTTTTTATCCTCCTGGGTGTGAAAAATCCAGGCACACAAGTGGTCAGTGCAAGTAGGGCGTAACACAGTTTACCAACTTATTTGAACAACTGTGTAGTATAAATACAGCATGACTTTGAAGTTCACAATAGACAAGTGATTGCTGTTTTATTAAATTGGATGTTCATATTGTTTAGAAGTTACTGATTGTCTCCCCTCCAAACCGTATCACAATTTGAAATAAACTGTATCTGGAATTGTTGTGCTTGTTAAGGCATGTTGAAAACAAGCTGTATTTTATTCTTTCCTCTTTAGGAGTTGTTCATTTTATCTCTGCCTTTGTGTCCATCTTTCACCTCTTCCATTCTTCTCAACTACCTGAGCATTTGCTCTTTATTTTCTTTAATTGCTCTGAAAACTCTGAGGGAAAAAAAAACAACAACCTCTGTAAATCACACCTATAGCAGCAGCAAAACTAGAAACAAGGAGAAGGAAGAACACTATGGCGATTGTTTCAAAAAGTAGCTGAGTGTTCTTTATGCAGCACCAAAGGAGTACGTGACCTTACATAGTCACACAACAGGGAGACAACATTTGATGAGATGAAAGCTTCATGGTCCATCCATTGGAGGTCTCCTCAGCCTTGTCTGGAGACAAGGCCAGTGGAGTTCAGGTAGGCTGAAACACTAAGGGGATTGCACATGATTGGGGGCGGGGGGGACACAGGTTAGAAAGGTTTCCCCTCCACTTTTTAAAGAGTGAAAGGCCTGGTATTTCTTCCTTGTTCCTCCATTTCTTGAGAAATTCCTTGGAGAAAAAAATGGCTTAGATAGGAAATCTCTGCACTATTTCTTCCTCAAGCTTTTGCAGATTTGTTCCCTCCGGTAGCATTGGTTTATAAACTCAGCAACAATACCAGTACTCCAGTTCTTTATTTCTGGTGACAAGAGGTTACCAAGCAGCTCGTAGTTCCACTGAAGTCTGCCTGCTTTTGCCTCATCAAATGGGATTGTGTAGCCAAGAGGCATTAACAGGTACTTCTGAAATAAAGCCCTTGACATGGCAAGAAACTGTGCTGAGATTATACAGTCCAAGGCAATGGTATCTTTATATTTTTTCCCTTTAGCTCTTCTACCTCTACACTGGCTGTTTCATCCCTTATTCATGGTCCTTAGATATATGGCATTTATTTTTGATCAAACCTGTAGCAATACTGTCTCATAACCATTTGAGCTCCTACATTTAAGGGAGAATGAGCAGACAGAGTATTGCTTTTGCACTCAGGTCTACAGAGGTTTAATCAGTCTAGGATTCATTGGAGCTACCCTGGGAAATAAGGGTTTGCAGGTTCATGCATTAATATTGCGAGGCCTTGGTCAAAAGCTCGTTTAAGTCAAGGAGAAATTCCTCACTGAATTCGACTTGCTCCAGACACAGTCATTTTTTCATAGAGCTGAACCTGAGAAGAAAGTACATTTGAAATCCATTCAGAACCTAATTTTCACTCAATGACATTTATGACTATATTTTGTCCATTTCCTGTTGAACATTTGATAGCTGGAGTTCACAAGTACAAGCAGTGCAAAGATGAGGTTTTTTTAACAGAAGTGTGATTTTTTCTTCCTGAAATTTATTTTTGATTGCAGACTGATGATAAACCCTGTAATTTGTTCTGCAGTTTCACTTACACAACAGCTACATAATAATTTTGTAAGTTATAGCTGTGACTATTTTGAACTGCAATGGTTTCAGCTGGAATGCTTCATGGAGTATTAGCTGAGGAATTATTAACTGGAAAATTAACTGGATTTGTAGGATATCATAGCAACAAAGGTGGCCTGTGGCTTTAAAAAAATTGCTGCATCAGATACAAGCCAGCACATTTTGTTAAAATGGAGAGAAACTATTCAGAATTTGCAATTGAGGCTACAGATTGGTCGTGTTCTTGAAGTATAGGTTTATAATTTGTCACAGGAAAATAACTCCATAAAGCAAAGCCGCTAAGGTGTTTTAAGATGATCTATTATGTTGAGGTGTCTAGTACAGCCATTTTGGATTGGTGTCATGATAGGAAACAGATGGTATATATGTTTATGTTTAACATTTAAGGAGGTATGGAAAGCAATTGGGAGGTGATGCATTTTGTTAACGGGCAAGTAAAGCCTCATATGTACAGTTAAAATAGAATGTAAAAAACAAGCAACATTTTTTCAGCACAAATGAGGCAATGCAACAACAGCTTAAATAGATTTATTTGACTTGTTTCACTTTAAATAATTTTAATGAGAAATTCCCTAAATGTTTTTGAGCAGAGATGGAAAGTAATCTGGTAACCACGTCTCGATGTATGCCAAGCTGTTCTTTAACAGCACGCACTCTCAATACAATATAAATTTAGCTGGAATTAGCGTTGCTGAATATTAGTCCCTCAGTGCCTCACTTGCTAAACCTCCATATTCTTTTTATTGCCTCTGTGCATTTCAGCAGCAGAGTGTTTGGTCAGTTCTGGACAAAGGCAAATTATCTAATGGGGCTGCGGAAGGCAATATATTGGTGAATTCTGTAGCAAACAGCTTGGTAATAATTCAGGAAGGTTGCAGATCTGCACGGATACAGTAATATATTTTCTTGTAATGTGCTACCTTTTGGATTTGATACTGAATATATCAAAAATCTAGTTATGCATGCAAAGCTGTATTTTTCTGAGTTTTATGTACTTCACCTTACACACACTAGTATGTTTTTTCATTTATAAGATTTATCTTCAAACATGCACCGATATGACTAACACTCATTTCCAAGCTCTGCTAGGCAAGTTACTCAGTCTTCAGGGGTTTACTTTATTTGTTTTTGCTAAGTATGAAGAGGACATTGAAGGCAACTGGATTTTAGTAGATCCTCACTGTAATTAATTATTCATCAGCAGTAGAAGTATTAGCAGCTGCAGTCAGACATGCGGAGGAGGCTGAGATCTTGCTGTTGTGAACCTACAGGGAGAGAGGCTCTTCCATCCAGGTTCTGCCTAACTAGGCCACGACACATTTGGAATTACTCACACCCAAAAAGAGAGAAAGTTTTACAACCTGTTCTAATGATCTCAGCATTTTTTCTTTTTCTGGTCAGACAGATAACCCTGGTGATATTATAATATCCATATTATAATGCCATGCAGTCCCCTTGTCTGTCACAGATGGATTAATTCTGGACTCATTGTCACCAGGATGGGAACTCCCCATGCAGAACATGGGGTTTCAATGCATTTTAGTGGGCATTTTTAGGTGGGACTTGTAATGCCCACCCCTGTCTCACGTAATTTGGTTATTTCTTATTTCCTAATTTTGTTTTCTATTTCTAACCACTTCCTTCTGGCAATAACTTTGGTACATTCTATGTGAAATGATTTCGATCAACTGATAATTCTTCTTAATTTGAAAAATTGTTCAGAATTAATCTTTTATCCCATAGATAGAAAGGAGTAAATAAGAGATGTAATAATGTTATAGTATTAATGGGATTTGAGCCTTGGTAGGAAATAGATGCATTATTCATGAGAATTTATGGTCTTTAGTGTCCCAACAGCCCCTTGTGGGGCTTTGGAGGTATTAGACTGGTCACTGGAGAGAGGGTTGCTCTAATGCTCAATAAGCTAGACTAAAAATATCGCTAGAATTATAAGCAAAAAACTAATCAAATCCTAAATATAAATACGATGATATAAATCCATCCCCTAGTTATCTCCAGAAACCACCCTGCCTCAAAGGGTTGTCAGTGACTTGTCCCTTATTATCTTTAATCAAGCAGAAGAGAGAGGCACTGAACGCCACAGTGGGTCTGTATAACAAGGCGCTGCAGGTGAAATCCGTAGCCCGTGCCTCCCGCTATCCGTGTGCTGCCGGCCAGCCCCGGCTCCGCCAGCCAGGGAGAGGGCAGTGAGGAGACAAAGGGGTGCAGTGTTTGCACAGTGCCTCTGAAGTCCTCTGTAGCTCCTCCTAATTTCCATCCTCAAAGTCCAGACCGCAGATGCTTCATCAGGCAAAACCAGCCTGGATGCCTGTAGGTAAAAATTATGTGGTAACACGCAACAAAGAAGCTGACTAAAGGAGATTTCTGCAATAAGGTTTCCAGCACTTACACAGATGGGATCTACCCAGACTCTTGTCTCTGTGCTCTGTGACAGGACATTATTTATCTTAATTATAATGGATAACTTAAAAAAAAAAAGAAAGAAAAAAGAATGTGTATTCTTTCATGTACCCAAGCAGATTAGGCATTACAGTTAGATTGTTTGTCAGAGAAGCTAAAACTGCTAGCCACCAAACAAATGTCACCGTGTAATTCAATGTTAAAAAATATCTTTTTCATTAGACATTAAATATCTTCGGATAATGAGGTCATAGAAGACTCGTGTGTTTGGCCAGGAGAGAGAAGAACATTCATAAAAGAAGAGCTGTGGCATACAGCTCCTTTTGGCACCAAGGGCAGCACCCAAAATCTGCTCAGTTGGTTCCATGTGAAACAGATTTAAGCCTCCATTCTGAAATAAGGTCTGTGCACACACCCTTCTGACCCCCACCTGCTGTCCCCTGAGATACCCAAAATCATACAGGACTGCTTGTTCCCAAAGAACAGGGGCCATCTCTGATACGGGACGTGAAGTCCCAGAAGGAAGATGTCCTCAGCTTCAGCTGCGGTGCACCAGGACCCTGAAGGTGATAAACTCAAGCGGGAAGAGTGGGTCAAGCTTCAGGAAAAATGTAGATGTTTGTGATACTGGTGTTTGAAAACACAAATTAGAGCAAGGGTGCTGAGACAAAACCTTCAGCCTTCACACAGTAACACTTGGCTTTTGTCAGTGTTTGGAAAGAGGTCCTCAGCTTTATGCCTGCCTAGGTACCCCTTACCAGAAAAGGAAGCAGAACCCCCATAGGCTTTGCTGTGTCCTTTAGACCTGTAACATGTAAGTTGGCTTACATTTTAAGTCTAAAATTAAGTTCTTAATATGAAGGCATTGACAAAGAAAAAATAATGACAGACTATTAGGAGCCCAAGAATTTAATATTTTTTATTAAAATTTATTTACATGTGCACACACATGCATAAATGGAAACAGATTTTCTTGTCTAGGATTTTTATTTTCTATGTAATATCATATTCCAATAGAACAGTGTCCTTAAAGAGTCATCTGTGAGATAGATAATAGTACTTCAAACTTAACCTAGAGTGTAAGGTGAAACCAGCTGAAAACACTAAACAAAATCAAGCAGTCTGTGCTAGTGAAACAGATGAAAAACAAAAACCCAAAAAACACCACCAGAAAACATTAAAAGCAAAAAAATAAAGCCAGCTTTTAAGGTGGTTTTTTTTGTTTTTGTTTTTTTAATCTAACACTTTGTGGGAATCTGAGAAAGTAAATACATCAACATTGAAGTTGTTGATGGTTATTTTCAATGAATCACAGATCCTGGTTTCCACAAGTTAGGGACCAGGTCTTTAAAAATATAAATTACTAAGTGAAAGGTTGTCTTAAATGTCTGAAAATTATGCTTTTTTGGGATCTTGTTTGGTTTCTACAAATATAAAATCTGTATTTTGGATCCAGCAGAGTGCATTTGGAACACATTTTCATGATATTTTTTACAATAGAAGTTAGAAACTTCTGTTTTAAAAATTAAAGTTACGAAACTAAAAAATAAAAAAACCCAAGTTACTCAAGGTCATACAGTGAAATGGTGTGAATTGGTCATGCTGAGGCAAGTGTGTGCAAATGAAATCATTTGCTAGAGTTGATAGGTAGTTTCCTTGATTTCATGGGCCAGAAGGGATGAGCCATGTCTTTCAGGCAGACAATGTCTGGGAAAAAAGATATTAAAGCAAAACCACCCCCAAAATCTGGGAACATGGTCCTTCTTCACCTGAAGTCCAGAGAAGCAGCTGAGTCTTAGAAGTGCCTAAGAAGTGTGATTAGATAATCCTCTGTGGGAAATCCATGTGAGCATTGCTCTGTACTGACTCTTTTTTCCTTTATGCGGTTCAGCCTCACATTTTTATCTCATTATTCTTAGCAGTGGTAAGTAACTATGACAGGAAGACAGAGTGGAAAATTAAGGCTTGTTAAGACTGTTATACACCAAAAGGATCATGTCATAAATGAGATTTCAGTCTGCCCAGTTTGGGATATAATTAAGTTATCATGTTCAAGGTGGATGGGTTTGAGACAATAAAAGGGCAGTGGAGGTTGTTCAGTTTCAAAGAGGTGAATCTTTTTATGCTGAGGAGTTATGTGGATGTGATTTTTGGAGCAGTGAGGGACACCAGCTCTCTCCCAGCTGTTGAACAGGGGCTTCTTCTCCTGGGAACGGAGAGCAGCTCCAGTGATTCCATCACCCTTCAGGATGATCTCCCTGCTAAGAAAATGCTTTTTTATCATGTCTCATTTCCATGGGCATATCACTAGTGTGCATTCTCCTGTGACTTTGGTCTATAGGAACCTCTCAACAGTAAAAACAATAAACTTAGCACCCTGTGGAAGAGTAATGTGTTGAAAATTTCACTGTCACTTAATTCACTTTTGAGGAAAGTATATTTAAGGCGGTGAATAATGAGCATATGCCAATACTATGGACCCAGCAAGGAAGTGTCAACAAAACTGCAACAGGAAGACAGTGAGGCTTTTGCTTGCTTTTGAGAGAATACAATGAGTCTAATGTTGCTGCTTTCTCATTTTTTTCCTATGCTATCAGCATGGAAGGCTGGGCAGGACTTAGCTGAATCACTGCTCAGAAGTCAGTCCAAAATGAGAGTGAGTCAAGCAGTGTATGGGCTACAGACTGACATGTGTGTTTAGTGTCAGGAGGGTTTGTCATGCAGTTCTTGAGGGCATAATGGATGAAGTTTTTTTCCCTGCAAGCAGCCACAATCATTATATGAATCATTCAGGGAAATTATATTGAAAGATATCATATCATAAAGCTGCAGAGTTTTCCACTGGAAACAGCAGCTTAGAAGAGCTTCAGAAGCATGTTAACAAAGATGGTGCCTTGCTGGGTTATCTATTATTACACACACACAAAGAGATTGAGCTGGCATGGGGGAGGGAATGTTGGAGGAAGGGGAGGAAAAGAAGAGGGATCATAAAGAGTGACAAATAGTACTTTTAAATATTATACTCTTCATTTCCAAATTCAAGATTTAAACACAGAGTATATGTTTGGGGTTTTTTCTATACTTATCTTTCTTCTTCCCTCCTCCTTTCTTAATTCCACAGAAAGAGTACGAAAAATCTTTCCTCAGGGTTTTGCCCTGCTATCTTTCACCTTTTTCAGTCTGCCACTTCTTCAAAAGGAAATGTTGTCGGTTTGTGATTTCAAGCTGTGCAACTAGTGAAATATTAGCCAAGATCCAAGTTCTTACTCTGGCAAAATAATTTTGCTATCAGTAAAATCTTGGGATGGGGGGAGGGGGTGGCAGTGATGGTGGAGGGGAGCATGGGAGGAGGACACAGATACAACCAGCAATAACAATAAATTAACACAGTATTAAAAACATCAAACAGCCCTACTATCTACACAGGGAAGTTCTTCCTTACCTCCCCTTTGCCATGTAGGAATGTTATGAAAACGGGGGTCCTGTGGGATATGAAGGTGGCTGCACAGTGTGGAAGGCAGCTCCATCCTCATCCTCAGCGCAGGGAAGAATGGGGCAGTGGTGTCCCTGGAAACAACATCTGTTGGTGGTTACACTCCTACAGGGGACAGTGGACAGGCGGACAAGCCCTGGGCGTGGGGTTGTGCTGCTGCAGCTGGGCAGGCTCAGCAGCTGTCCCTTGGCCAGGGCAGCGGGGGTGACTCCCAGGAACCCTCAGCCCTGCTGCCCCATCTCTTCCCCTGCAATTGCTTTCATACCTGCAGAGGGTGGATGTTTCCCACTCTGGCAGATACGTGTGTGCCTGTCTGCATCAACACTACTGTAACACAGTATTTCATCATCTGCATCACTATTGCACCAGCGTTTCACAGTGATTTTGGCAGTCCCAACTTTACTGTGGGTTCCTAATGACAGGCTACAGTAAGAAAGAATTGCACGAAAGTTGTATATTTGTCGTTAAGGCTTGAAAACAAAGAATGTCAAACAGTCAGAGCTGCTAAGGAATGAGGGAATTAAATTAGCCTACTTGTGCCCCACTGTGCTGAATCTGGTCCAGCTTTCTAGAAATGTTGATTCAGCAAAAGCAGGTGGCAAGGAATCTAACTGGAACAGCAGGAGCAACTAGATTTCAAAGTTTCCTCTTGTCACAAACCCTTTTCTTCAACTTATTAGGTTTGAAATTGCTTGTACATACATTAAAGGATCCTTCTTCCCCCCTGCTCCTTTTGCAGCACAGGGAACCATGAATCTTCTTAAGGCAAATATTTTGGGGAAGAGCTTTGTATAAAAAATTTGGTTTTACATAAAAATCGGAAGCAGCATGTTTGCATTAAAAAAATCATGGCAAATTTAGGTTTTGTTTAATGAAGGATTTCTTGACTAAAATATATTTTTATGTTTATTTGCTTGTGAGATGCAGAAAAAAAAAATCCCTGTTTTTAGAATGCTTTCAATGGCAATAACTCACATTAACTATTAATGGAAGCAACTGACTGAAGTGACCCAGATTTCTTTTTTGCATTGTTATGAGAAATAAGAACCTATATTTCTGGCAAGCAAAAGTATGTTGTCACTCATAGCTCCTAGACCTATAAGCTAAAGCAGAGGTCTAAAATGTTCTAAAATGTTCTAAAATGTTCTAAAATGTTCTAAAATGAAGTTACAACTTCAGTTTTAAATCTAACCATGATAATACCTATGTGAATAATATGTCAGATGAGCATAAAACCGACTGTCTAAGGACATTAGCTCCTTGGAAATATAATGGACTCTTTCCCCTGGTGTCGATTTAAATTTGGGGATATCTCCATCAAAATCAGTGGAGTCAGAACTGTGTAAAATTGACATGATAGTAGGATGTGATCCTGCCTGCCTGTGTAATATCTACCATCTTCATCAATTCAAAGACTGAACATGGGCCACACATATATAATAAACAGACTTATACTGTTTTCTGGGGAACGCATAGCTGCCAAAGAACTGCGCTTGAAAAACATCTGCAAGCTTAGTGTTGATCTCAGTCCACCCAGATCTTCTGCACTGTGCCATCACTGCAGCAGTTTCAGAGCATATCTCATGCACACAGAGACTGAGCTGTGTACAGACACAAATTTGGGCTTTATTTGAGGAGCAGGAGGTGCACTTCCCACACCTCAGAGCTCTGCATTCAGACCACCAGCCCTGGAGACTCAGGCTCACCCCCACTGCCAGGCATCCTCTTGGGCAGTGGTTTGGCAGAACTGGAAGCAGGGCATCATCCTCACCAGCTGAGGAAGGCAGCTGTAGATGTCTGGTTTAGGTTTTAGTATGAAGGTCCTCAGTCTGCCTGTATATGGTACAGGCAATACATGTTCATAAACCAGGGCCTGGTTTAAACCACTCGGAAGGCAGTCACCTAAAACTACAACACACCACTTCGTAGATGTTCAGGTCCTTCCTTGAGCTCACTCCTAACACATTTGCTTCAAAAATCTCACTCTTGGGTAGTCAGTGTCATGAGGGCTATCTATCTGCCTGAATGTATATATATACACATTGCATTTTAAGCCATGTAGCTCACTGTCATTGACTTCTACAAGAAAAGTAGATTTGATATAATTAGGAACATTAATATTGACTTAAACAACAAAGCAAAACATATCCTATTTGAGAATTCAGGTGGCTAAAGATATTTAATGAGTCACTATGTGGTACCTCAGTAGTTTCATAGTATTTTATTTTTATTGGTGGGTCAGATGAGTCAGCTGACTGTAGGTAGGATTTAAGACAATGGGTAATTAGTGTATGGGTGAGTAAAAATATATACTGCATGCCTTCCTCTCTCCACATGTTATTTTTCCTTAATCTGATACCAGACTCATTTGATAAAAATGACTCAGCTTTTGCTGAGTTGACCCTGCCACTGACAAATTCACCCTTAGGAAATGACATTTTCTCCTCCCAGAAGTGTACTTGCAATATATTGTCAATTTTAAAGGTTGAAATTTTCAACCTTTAAAGAATAAAAGAACATGCTTCTAAATTCTTTTATAAGTATTGTAAAGGGATATGTTTTTATTTCCCTCGAGAAGAATGTGAAAACATGAGGTAAATATGGTCAGTAAAATTTCTTCGTAATGCATGAAGACTCAGCTTAAATTCTCATAATTTTTCTTCCTTTCAGTGAAATTACTGCTTATTGTCCATTTCCACCAAAAGATGGAACAGCTAAGAAGGGAGAATAATTTTAGAAGTCATGTTTTCTTTGGCTTGTTTAAATCAACACATCTCCAAACATGACAGCTCAACTACCTGCTGAAGATCTAACTCTCATTAAAAAAAAAAAAAACAAAAAAAAAAAAGCAAAAACCAACACCAAACCATACTTTATATATTTTATAGGTCAATTTATTTTATAGGTTAATTTATTTGACAGGCTTAAGTCACACAATATTTACAAGGACTTTAGTCCTGCTTTAGTTCATAGTATTATTCTACAACATTGTCCGATTCTATGATACAGGACTGTCCCTTCCAGACTGGAGTTCCATTTTCAGCTAATGTGAACCAGGGTAGCTCACTAGATTCACCAATTTATACTGCATTTGAATCTCAGTCTGTAGTCCTTTTCAGAGTTATTGTTATAGTGAAATAGGCTGAAGGAGAAAAATGATGAAGACTAAAAAGGTTTGGAACATTTTTTTTCAGGTGGCCTTCTCCCTAGTGAAATCAGAGCTCTATCTATAATTTATGGGAAGAACAAGACACCTAAAAATAGGGTTCAAAGAAGCCAGTGCTTTGTGTGAAGTATTAAACAGTAGGAAATGACAAAGAAATGTTCAGACTTCGGCTCTGCCATCAAGGGTTGTTAAACGAACACGGGGTTAGAGGAAAACACCTTTTCCCATTTTGGATTTGCAGCTACAAATGACTCTTGGAATTAGTTTCATCTGTCAGCTTCATCTTTTCTTTCAAAGAGCAGAAGTGGTACTCTCTTGGTATATGTGAGATCCACATTCCCATATCTCTGAAACCCACTTTGGGGCAAGAAATTGCACCAAAGTTTTGCACAGTTCAGAAAAACAGTCACTCTCCTTGGAGAATTCTGGAATGGTGATGAAATTCGGTATTCAACTAGAATTGTTCCATTGAATATAAATTAAGAAAATTCTAATTGAAAGAGAGACTGGAATTTTATCTCACCAGTCTCCTGAGGTTTTTTCTCCATGCTTGTTTAACCCCTAAATCTCTATATCTGAAAGCAGAAATATACCAGATTTGAATTTAAGCCTCCCCTATCTTAGAAGAATCCTTTAACCACCAGGCCTCTGAAATTAGGGAGAGATACTCATTAAATATTTTAGTCTTGTTTTAGAATCTACATTCAGATTAGCATGTTAGCTAGGTCGGGAACTCAGGTGCAATTCAGTGGCTTGGTTTTGTGAGGATGTCAGACTGTGAACTTCTGTGTGACAGGTACAGATCAATGGAATTTTACAGGTCATGCAGAAGTAGCCTAATCCATCCAAAGCCAATGGTAATCCTTCCAATAACTCCAGTAAGCTTTGTACATGGCTACCTACATGTCTGTTATTTTGGGATGTTGTGTGTTGCTGGTTTCTCCACTGTGAACACAAAACCCCACGTGTACTTATAACAGTAAAGGATCAGTAGCTTCTGCCTATGAATCTATATTTTTGTTTAGCTTCATTTTGTTTCTGTAGGGGCTGATTGCTGACTTTGGATAGTCGAAGATTTTTCTAGTACAGTTTTGATCTCTAGGAATTCCTTCCTTGCCTTCAGTACTTGAGAGAGGGAAACAAAAGCAATATTTCTGGGGCTACATACTGTGTGTTCACAAGGACAAGCTCCTTTCCCTTCCTCCTGCTGCCTGAAAGACTCTCTGATAAAACCAGTGCATTTTATTTTTACATGACTTGTGGTGCTCTTGAGATCTAACATGCTATCTGGGTAGGCATCACCATTTTACAAGAATCTTTTTTTACACCTCCAAATTCATAGTTCTCCATCAAAGATTTTAGCCCAAAGAGCAGTTAATAAAGCTGGATGACCTCTTGCTCTAGGATTTTTTAAGTCTCTTTCAGACTAAAATTAGATTTCCTCCTTTAGGAAGAGAAACAGACCAATGTGTGACCCTTGAACTGTCAATCATCTGGAAGTAAAGCAGGGAACTGATTTCTCTCAGAGCAGCAGAATTAAATGCTCCAAAATAATAATAATAATGTGGCTATACATATTTATAAGCTCATCATTATTAGTCTTTAGTATGATTGCTGCTATCTGATATTCAATGGTAATTTTGGCCCATGGATATATGCTTTGTCTTAGTTCTGTAAGCTACTTTAATTTCAAATAAATCACGCTTTAAATGAGTTAACCACTAATTAACTGGCAAGTCTCAAATAATAGTCGTTTATGGGTGTAGCATCCCACTCCTACACAGAAGGGAGCACCCAAGATTCATAGATGCCCGTGGTCTAAAAAGAATGGCAAAAACCAGAAAAAAAATTCTCACAAAATTTTATTAGCAAACTACACACTCAGCATGGCAATTGGTATACATTTGCCTCTATTTTCTAGTAATAAAAGAAAATATGAGAGTGGCAATAAAGAGGAAATTAAAGTGAGATCAGATAGGAGAGGAAAGGACATCACCAGTCCAGCATCGATCCAGATGACAGAGCATCCCCTGCACTTTGTGGGGGTTCCTTTGCACAGGTAAATTTTCCCCACCCTGGGATTAGGTTTCTTGTTCTTCATGCAAGTGAGTGAGCATGTGCAGTCTGTTCTTCTGGACCTTTCTGGAAATGGTTTGAGGGGCTTTGAGGGTCTTTTGGTGTTCTTGGTGCCTCTCTACTGGTCTTGCCTGCTCCCTGACCCCATTCCTGAGCTTGTGCTGTTCTGTGTTGTGGATCAGAACAGGAAAGTCAGCCGGAGAAAGCTGCTGCCCTACCTCCATACAGCCCCTATTCCAGCCACATCCTGTTCTAACCTGCTCCCTTGTGTCCCCGTTGTTGTTTGAGGCACAGCCACACATTAACTCCTTACTGCCAAGACCTCCACAATGATAATTGAATACTCTAATCATGTTTGATAAGTGCCTATATGTTGTCCAGTAGTGCTTAACATTTCCATTCATGATCTGGGAGTAAATATAAAGCCATTACTGAGAAATAAATTAACGGAGCGACACTGAAAAGAAAAGTAAATAATAATTAATTAATGAAGGGAGAATTCCTTTTCACACGCATGCATTTTAAAATACCTAACGAAACAACTTCTTTCTAGGAACAAAGATGATGACCATATGTTTACAACAAGGGACTATAGTGTGGAAATCAGTTTGCAAGCAACTATAAGAATGCAGAATAATGGAATAACATGCTAAAAAAAGAAAAAAAAATGGAAAGAAATACCAAGAGGATTGTAAAGGTTTATCCTTGGCTGATAAACAGGAATGAGGGGGAGTTTCCTTGTTTTGTAGTATAATTGATTCTGTACAGTTATGGCAGCCATATGTTAAAATAGCAATTGAAAAATTAAGGAACATGCAAAGATAGATGCCACATCCTGAGAGATACCACGATGATAGTCTGTTTAATTGAACAAAAAGGACACTGAAAGGAAGCTTGTCTACAGCACCTAAAAAACCCAAATAATTTCCCTCACATCTTGCAGGTGAACAAGACAGAAGTAAAAAAATAACCACTTGTTTTCCAGAGCTCATTTTCCTCAGCCTTTTATATTTATATCATTAAAAGGCAGTTGTAGCCACTCCTGAATAGCAGAATGTGCCTCTAAGTCATACAGTCACAGGGCATGGGCAAATTCTGAAAACTAAAGAGCCTTTTAATTTAGAGGTGGGAGAAATGAAAGGCACCAGTAGTTAGAAGAGGGAATCAGACAAATGCAAATGAGAAGTAAGACACTCAGTTTCAAGAAAGAGGAAGATTAGCTTCCTCTTGGACCAATTTGCCAGGGAAACCAGGGGGAACTTTGATGTCTGCAGATAAAGACTGGATCTCTTTTTGAAAGAGATTATTCTATGAAATAAAGTTTTGACACTAATACTGGAATAAATGGTTGAAATTTTATGGCCAATATTGTGCTTCAAAGGTTGGAGCAGAGATCTTTGGCTTTAGATTCCACTTCTGAAAGCTTCTGAATGTGGAAGGAGAATGCAATTTCTCATTAATATAAAGGGGGAAAAGTGTGGCTGGTTAAGCACTGGTACTGGCTGCCAGGAAATCATTAAATCTCCACCTGTAGACTTTCAAAACTCAGCTGGAAAATGCCCTGGACTGGATGATTTCTAGAGGTCCAGACTAGTATGAACTTTTCTACGGTTCTGCAGTTTTCCTGATGTGAAAGATGCTGCTGGCATTTGATGCCACTTGCATTTATAAAAATTAAAAAGTCTACAGATTATAAAGATTAAAAAGTCTACAGTCTACAAGACTCTAACTTCTAGTGATGTCCTGTTGTTATCTGACTGAAAAATGCATGGTCAGTACAACTTTTTATCTGGGTGTGGTCAAAGACAAAATTGCACGTCTTGATAGTTGTGGTAAGGAACCCATATGTATTTTGATTTATTGCATTGTTAAATGTATTGTTTGCAAATATATTTTGCTTGAAAACATTGGAGAAAACAAATTAAATAATTGGTAATCCAATCTAGATGTTGCTTTACTCAGGTTCATTTTATAAATGTGGGTTTTGCTCATGCTCCTCCATGCACTCATATTTGGATACTGGTTTGAGAACATGGTACCACCAGCTCTAAGGTGTGCAGAAAGGACGTCCTTAATTAGGATAATGTGGCTCATTAAACTTCATTTCAAACCCTGTTGTGAGTTTGCGAACTGTGTGCGATGGGCACAACAGAGATTGGATGGCAGAGAGGAGCATCAGAGCTTCCCCTTCCAG
This sequence comes from Machaerirhynchus nigripectus, assembly GCA_013397975.1. Classification (NCBI taxonomy): domain Eukaryota; kingdom Metazoa; phylum Chordata; class Aves; order Passeriformes; family Dicruridae; genus Machaerirhynchus; species Machaerirhynchus nigripectus. Next base: position 25,725 of record VZRQ01010456.1, read on the forward strand.
CAGGTGCTCCTGCAGGTGCCTGGCAGGAGGGCCCTGGCTGTGCCCCTCTTCATCACCAGCCTCTGGCCACAACACTCCAACATTCACCTCCAGCTCAGCTGCTGTGCCATTTGCTGTTCTAATTCCATCATATATCAAAGGAAATTTTAGATTTTTATTTCTCCATGAAGTGTTATAGTGAAATCATTTCATTACTTTTATTCTCAAATTAGCAAGCAAAACAGAAATGTTCCAAAGGGAGTCAAATGCGTTCTCACAGAGGCAAAGCAATGGTGGTCTTGTCTGTCTGCAGTCAGAGCAGCTAACTGGGCAGGGAGGTGCTGTGATTTAGCACCCATGTCCTTAGATTTTAATCCAGGGTAAAGTGACATACTTGTATTGATCTCATTGCTGATTTACGCTATCTGAGAATATTACCATTTATTTTTAACTTGCCTAAATTCCATATCTGCTCTAGTAGTGCTGAGGCAAAGAGAATTAAAATACTCCAGATCAATCTAGTCTCCCAAAGTAACAATGAAACATTTATAACTGCAGCAAGAAAGGTGCACAGAAGCTCTTTTATTCTATCCTGATCTTAAGTGAAATTACTGAAGCATGTTCTAAATTTTATCAATTGTGACATATTTTATGCTGGCATAGTATATTCAACAAGTGCATTAGGAGAGTGCTTAGCACTTTGTAATTACACTCATATTTCATTTTAAGATAATTTCATGCTATTCTTTCAAAACACGTCAAATGTGGAGCTGTAGTCTTGAAACAATAGGATGTGATATTAAAAATTCAGATCTAAAATTCTCTTCTACTTCTCTAATGGATATAACTAAAATACAGTGTGAAACTTTCATTCAAAAATCTCTGTAGTCAAAGAGATACTATTGATTTAAGTCACTTTTAATTTAATGGAATTCCATTCTCCTTTCTTTTGTCCTGCTCTGCTCCCCTCTCAATGAAAAATCAGATTTTCAATATTAGTTCTTTCAGTAAAAATATACATATTATACTAACACTCCTGATACATGGAATTTAACATAAACAATTATTTAAGACACATGGTTTTTGCACCTGTGGGGAAGTTTCTGACTCAGCACAAATAGTGTGGATAGGTGGTTACTCTTTTTACAAAAAAAAAAAAGACCATTTCCTCTGTGGATAGCTGTTTTCTATATTTAGTTGTGCTTCACGCAGAGCCTGAGAAACGACTAGACAGCGCAGATTTATCCATATCAATTTCAGTGGGAATGCCACAAGTAAAGAGGTTGTAAAATCAGGGCTTCAGCAAGAAAACAGCAAGTCTTGGTCTTAATAGGACAGAAGTTTTCAATAGAGAGGGACTGGAGCCAATTAATGCAATGACAAGTCAAGGAGAGCCATGGGAATTGTTCACTGGAGGAATTGCTGGTCTGGATTCTAAACAGCAAAGGGAGAGGTTCTGATCTCACCAAAGCAAGGGCCTGTTCTCTATGCAAGCCTGGGGCCAGTGATGCAGGAGGTGTGGAGCAGTCCCCGTGTGATCCAAGGCTGTTTTCAAGCCGAGCTGCCTGGCTCCGGGCTGCACGCAGGCAGCTTGTGCACAGCAGAGCTGCAATTGGGCTTCAGAGCGTAATTCCCTGGCACTGCAAAATATACACAAAGAGGCGTAAGCCTTTCACCACCTCAGCATTTCAGACCATATGTAAGGAGGCACTGCAATTAGGATACAACTTCTCTGCCAGTTGAGAGACGCTGTAGATTTATTAATAATCCCGCTTCACTTTTGTGAGGAAAATATAAGTAATATGGTTCTGGTAGCAAAGGATGAGCCTCCCTCTAGCTCAGGAGAGAGGCGGACGTGAGCTGGGAAGCCTGCCATCAAACACTGCCTCCACATTCCGTCTGTGTTATTTGTTGTGCCATGTGATAGATCTCAGAGTGAGCTTTTTGCACGCTACTGTACAACCAAGAAGCACTTGAGTCGTAGGAATAAAGCTGGGTAGCTCAGGAGAAAAGTTTGTGCTGCTACTGGCTCAGCACTAGCTGTGGGGAACTGTACAAGGGCTCTGCAGGGCAGGACAGGGCTGTGCTTGCTGGGAACAGGTACTGCAAAAATCCCACCAGAGCTCTCCAGGCATGGAGCATTGCAATGGGGCAGGAAGAGAGACAATCGTGATCCAGTAGGTTTCACAGCTGGATTAAAAAAATTACATTTAAAGGATACAATTTGAGAAATTAAGAATACAGACTGGCCTGGGATTTATTGCACGTGTACAAAGCATACAGCTCTGACTTGGAGTTCTGCAGTTTGGAACAGCATGATCAGCACCTGATGGACTGACTTACAAACATTGTTTTGCTTTAATTAAGACGAACACTGCAGACCTCAAAGGATTGATGCATATTCATGTAACATATATAGCTCAGGCCAATCACCTGAACAGAGATTACAGCCCTCAGGTTATACAAGGCTCTAATAAAGTTTGTGTCGCATGTAATATATCACCAGTCGTGGAATGTACCCTGATTTCTGTTGGGTTTCTTTTCAAGCAAGGTTCTCAGTAGGTTTTCTCCATGACTCATTTTCACATTCTCATGCCATGCAACAAAGAGTTGCTTAAACCACTGTGGTTATCCCAGGCTGGGAAAATTCACAGGTGAGTATGTCATGTTGTTTGGCATGAACAGTAACTAGACAGTTCCTTTATTTAGTGTAATTAATCCTGCCTGCAAGTAGTGGCATTTTCCACAGTCTGTACCATTAAGTGGGAGCCTAGTTTTGAAAATTGATGCTAGTTCCTCAGTTGCATTCTTGGTTAAGGTTGGGTGTGTAATACCCCACAAGGTCATTTAAGGGAAGGAAATACCTCATGTTTCCCAACATCATCAGTCCAGTCATGACCTGATTTTGCAATCTTACTCATATTAGGCAATTCCCTTGCATGTCAAAGGATTACTTGCAATAGCTCAGGCTACTTGCTTTGAAGGATGATGACCTTGAATCTAAATTATCTGCTCCCTAATATCCTTCACTGTAGGAGAGGAAACAGTCTCTCATACAGAATTAGAAGAGGAAGATGATCTTGAAACAGCACATGCAAATAACCTCCTACCACATGTTTAATCGAGTAAGAGGTCAGCTCCCAAGAAAAATTTACATCCACAGTGTATCATTACCATTATATAATATCTACCAAAAATATTTGCTGCAGTGGAAGTGTAGAACACGGGGTTAATAACCATTGCAAATGTTCTTTGCTGAATGCCAAACCAGCCCAAAATAAAGCACTCACTGTGCATTAAACAACAGCATCTAATGGTGGCAACCAAGGGGTCAGACAACATTATTGCTTCAAGTTCTTATTCTGTGGATGCATTTTTGGCCTTGAATCCCTCTTTACAGTATAAATTGCCGGCTTAAAGAGTATTTTTAAAAGCAATCCTTTGAACAGGAGTGGGAAGAGCATTTAAGCAGCTCCAAGGTCCCCATAGACACAGAGCTGGTGGAAGCTGTCAGGAGAAGGTACTAATAACCCCCAGAAATATACTGTGATTGCCATTCTTCTTGCTTCAGTTTTAAATTTCCCCATCTCAGGACACAAATGCATAGGTCAGGTCCACCTTGGCCACAGAGATCAAATACGTTCTCTGCAGCATTAACTTCAAGGGGGTTTTCATTTTTTCAGACTTTTTTTCTGAGGTTGAAATGAAACCTTGCTTTTTATTTTGTGAATTCTTTTAATAGAAATCTTTTTTCTAGGAATCCTTGGAGAGGGTTATTGTATGTTACTGCTAGTCCTTGGGTCAAATTTTCTCTTGTTGTAGTGATTTAAATGGAGCTTTGCCAGCCCACAGCAATAGAGGATAAATTCCCATGAGTTTTACATCATGAAGTTTTATTGCTGATGTTGATTCCTGGGGTTGCCACATACCTGAAGAACTCTGGGCAGAAAACCAAGAACTCCATATGATATTAGTTCTGTTTGCTGCATGTGAAACTTCACTGATTTCAGATATCCTCAAGTTTATATTGTCTAGGAAGTGAACACTGTCATCAGAGTATCTCATATTACAAAGGCAAAGAAAAAAGGCTTGCTATAATATTTTCCTGCAGGCAAATAAGGGTAGGCTCTCTTGAAAACATCTGATGAATTTAGCAACAAGGCCCAGTGCAGCAGAGCCAGATCTCTCTAATCCCCTTTCACCTCTAACATTTTCCTCCACAGGCTGTTGTAGGTCAAGTATTATTCCTGTATTGACTATACTAAAATATTTGTTGCCTAAAGTAAAGCTTTTTGCAGTAAAGACTGTACAAACAGAAAATAATTTTCATCAGCCTTACTGAAAATATTTTAGATTTGGTAGACATGGGAATATTTTGTCTATGATTATGAATGAAATAAAGTGCATTAAATTATTAAATTGAATCTTCTATTAAAGCACAAGAAAAATCATGTTGTTTCAGTTAATGAAGTAACAAGAGTAGTTAACCTTGTAATGAATTAATGAGTTGTGTTGGAAAGGTTTGTAAAGTAGATAATGAGGAAGTTGAAGCACAGAGTGTCCTTGAAGGACATCCGTGAAGCCGTGTTTTGTAGGGCATTTGACAAGTTAATATTTGCCTGGAACGACACTGTAGAATATGCATGATGTAATTCTTTAGTTACCCAATAAGGTCTGCTAGGTGTTGTGTAAGGTGGGCACTCAGTCAATGTGGCTATGAATCAGGTACTTTGTGGATAAGGAAACCAACATATTTAAGAACGTGGAGAAAAACAATCTGTGGCCCTGAAAAGAACACTCTGATAGCTCTCCTTCACTTGCTCCACTAAGTCAGAGCAACTTTTTGGTAACAAGCTGTTAAGATTTACTTCTTATAATATTTGTGCTTATGCTCAGAACTGGAGTGAAAAATTTACAGTTTGTTGGTTTTAGTGGGAAAGAAAACAGTATTTCCTACACTAGCTGTAATGCAGCTGTTTAGGAGCATAAACCTAATTAAAGATCACAGAATATTCTGAATTGGAAGGGACCCGGAAGGATCAGCAAGTGTAACTCTTAAGTAAATGGCCCACAGAGATTGAACCCACAACACTGGCATTATTAGCACCATGCTCCAACCAACTGAGCTAATCTGTGCTAAGGTAAGCAGTCATTATCTCATTTGACCTAAGTTTATATCAGACCAAAGACACCAGTCATTAAAATCCCTAAACCCTTTACTGCATCACACATATCCCCATTCCAAGGAGTTTTGATTGTCCCTTCTCATGAGGGAGTTAATCTGCTTTTTAATTTGCTGTCCCACCCATTTGATATATCCTCTCAGTGAACCCTCCACATGGAGAAGGGTCTTCAATTGTCAGCCCTGTTTATCCTCTCCTTCTGAGTAAACTCACACTAATTGTCTGACTACTACCAGTCTAAGATCAACTTGGGTAGCAGCAATCCTTCAGCAGAAAGCTCATCTTGCTATCCCTACAATGTAGGAAATCCATAATTAAGGTTTCTCCTAATACTCATCAGACACCTGAAAACCCCCACACCTCCTACCTCTTCCTCGGTAGTCTTTAATCACAATTCCTTTCTCTCCCTTTTTGCACATCCTTGTTAGCAGTAGCAAGGAGCTATTGAGAACTGCTCAACAGATGCTTCTTCCCATACAGCTGTGTCCAGTGGAACCTTGGTCCCAGCAAAGGGACCCCAGGGGGATGATATTCAAACTTAGGTGAGATCAAATGTGATGTAAATGAGGCTTTAGCTTTTTAAAATTTTCTTTCTTATTTCTTTTGGGGTTTTTTTTTGATGTTTTGGTTTCTTTGGGTGGTTTTGGGGAGGTTTTTTGTTGCCTGGTTGGTTTGGTTTTGCTTTTTCCCTTAATAGTTTGTGTTTCCCCTTTCTGGGTTCTAAAGCAAAAGAAAAGAAATCAAGCCTAACCCTCACATGACGTGATGCTGTGACACAGGGAAAGTCTGCATGCCTAGTCCTCTTGGGAAAATCATCAGGCTTTTTATTTATAGACAGCACAGCTTCTGGGAATTTCAGCCAAGAAGCAGGATGCCACATTCCTATGCACTGGATAGTGTGGAGGAAGGGGAAAGGAAATCAGTCATTTCCCCTATTTGGATCTAAGCAATCCACAAGATTTTCCATTAGTGAGTATCTGCACATTAGGGTCTTGAGAGGCATTGTAACACTGAAGGATGTTGCATCAGATGTGGAATTTCCAGCTTGGCTTGGCTTCTGCTGCCTGTTTCCTGACTTTTTTTTAAAATTAATTGTTATTTATTGTTTTTTATTAAGTGTTGTTTTCTCCTAAATTTGAAGTTTTTAGAGAGGTGATATACAATCATAAAGCCAAATTCTGTTTTATTTTTTATCTGATTCTGTGCTTGGTTTGGGGTTTTGCCCTTTGTTTGATTTGTGTGGACATTAGATTTTTGCATTGAGAGGAAGTGCATTGTCTGCTCTATGGTGACTGATAGGATTCATGGAATTTCAGCTGTTGCAGTGGGAACTTGAGAGTTAGTGTGTCATTGCCCTTCTTTGCCTTTGTTCACCTGCCTGAGTGTTTTGCTTTAAGAAAACAAAGCAGATACACTTCTGTTTGAGGTGTTTCTACCACTCTCTTGAGATTAAGAGTATATCAACCACATATGTATCTTCCTGTCCTCAATCTTTTACAAAGAACTCCTCAGAGTGTTTATGTAAGAATTTGACGATATTCTTGGTAAAAGAGCTGCAAGGAGAAGACCTGGTTGTGAATACACTTGTTGCAGACTGGAGCTTTTGTTTTTGTGCTATCTAAGGCCATTAAATTACTTCCCGATGAGTAATGTGTGGTACAAACTTTAGAGCCATATAACTGGTTATTTATTTATCCTTATGCAGAAACAGTGTACACAGGGTGCAGAATACTATCACTACGGAAACAGGCAAGCATTATTCAAAATTTTTATAGTGTTTGTATCGGAATACACATCACTATTTCTGGGAGAGAAAATAAGGCACGGAGAGAAGATCACCCAGCTTGTTCATAGATACCCAGAAAATGTGTCTTTGAGATAGTAAGTGAACTCAGTTTTCTCTAGTCTTTTTTCAGGATTTCCATTAGCTCAAATGTAAATGATCACACATGAATCTATGCTGTGGAGAGTAAGACCCCCAGTGTAGACAGAATTGGATGCCTATATTAAAACACATAACTTTCTTTCTTCCTTTCTTCCTTCCTTTCCTTCTTTCCTCCTTTCTTCCTACTTTTTTCATTTTTTTCTCTTTTCCTTTTTCTTTTCTTTTCTTTTCTTTTCTTTTCTTTTCTTTTCTTTTCTTTTCTTTTCTTTTCTTTTCTTTTCTTTTCTTTTCTTTTCTTTTCTCTTCTTTTTTCTTTCTTCTGTGCACATGGTGCACATATGAATTCTGTCCTGGTTTTTTTTTTTTTTTTTAAAGCAGAGCTGCTTATACCCTGTGGTTACTTCAGTGATAAGGTTCATCTGGCCTGACATATGACTTTCTGCTTGTTTTCTTTGCTATCATATTCCTCTCATAAGTTATTGTGCATTGTGAGTGAGATTGGGAATGAGGCAAAGGAACAGTGTTTCAGCTGTGACAGTTCAAGGAGTGGATGGCTTCCACATTTTTTTGTGTTTCTGGGGTCAGATTCCTCTGCCTTGAGTACCAAACATTTAAAAACTGAACATGAAAGTCTGAGATACTCATCACAAACTTTCTTCATAGTTATTGGAGAAAAATGAGTTTCAGTAGGGGTATTTACTCACCTGTCTTGGGGGCCTATTTTTATCCTCTGTGTGTGAAGGGAATTGAGAGCTGTGCTGGACACAAGTATATGAGAAAGTTAGCAAATTCACAGTAGGTCAATCCACTTCTGCATTTTTTCGTCCCTCCCAGTAATATCCCACCCTTGGCCAAAGCATCATTTTGTTTCTCTTGAGCTGAAAATAGAGTGAATGGGGAAGAAGGAGAGGCTCACTTCAATGTCAGACCTACAGCAGTGTTTAACTGTGGTAAAGGTGATGGCAGGAGTCTGCAGTTTTGCTTTTCAGTCCTTGTACAGTCTACAGGTTGCTTTCTGCTTCCTTGTTGAAGTCTTTTGCTTCTTAGCACATCCTACCGTTTTATTCATAAGGGAAATGTGACTGAAAATGCCAGCTCAAAAATATCAAGCACAAAAATCTGCTGCCTCTTTGTGTCTGTGCTGGCTGCCTGTGACATCTCACTCACTGCCCTTGTAGCACACTCCTGGGTTTTTTGCAGTCATGCTAACTGCATTTACATGCTGCAGTGTTTCCAAGACCACTGCTGTCCTTCACTTACCCCGGTGGCACTACTTAGAGCAGGAGGAAATGGAAATGTTACAGCTGTCATAGCTGCCCTTGCTGCCTGGTCTTTGGAAAGGGAACTGCATTAGGCATTAATTACTCTTATTTCCTCTCCCTATTCTATCCTTCCTTTTCTCTCCTGCTGACCTTTCTAAATGTTAGGGAACTCTGATATCAGTCCGTCCCTCACCTCCACCTGTCCCTGGCTAGAAAAAGACAAAGAAAAATCACAGCTGTTTTGTGTAGCAGGAGACCAAGGATTATATCATAGAATCATGGAATGTCCTGACTTGGAAGGGAACCACAAGTATCATCGAAGTCCAATTCCTGACTCAGACTCTGTCCCTTTGTTGCTGCGCTGCGCGGGGAGCTCAAGGAGCCTGGAAGAGTTCAGCCATACCCTCACTGCACATTGAAAATATACACCACTGAATGACCTTACACTCCCTAAGTGCTGCACTCCTTGAAGTTCAGAGCATAGAAATATTATTTGTTTTTTCTTTTTAGGAACTAGAGGTCAGGACTGTGTCTAACTTTGTAATCCTTTTATGGACGGGTACAAACTCTGTACCATGGTTCAGAAATATAATTTTCTAGCTCTGCTACTGGTTTAGTGATGACCCCTATAGCTACCTAAAGGGATAGGTTAGAAAGACCTGGTATTAGACACAGGCACAGAAGAGTCTGACCAGCAGAGCACATAGAGCACAGCCATTGCTCAGGGCACTTGAACTCCTTAAACTCGTCTGAACCTCTTCCTCCTGTCTTGTTTGCAGGGAAGCTCAATGGCAACCAGGTGTGCAAGTCTGTGCATCACCAGGCTGAGACTAAACACGGCTAGGCAGTGAGAAGGTTCCTTACCTAATCACAGGTATGAACCTGCCACAAGAGTGCCCTGATAAGAGCCACTGAAGCAGAAGAACCCATTAGTACCAATATGGAGTTTGAGCAGCCTATTAAAGGCACTGTTTAATATGACAAAGCTGACAGGGGCCTGGATTTGATGACCTACAGGGAGATTCTTTTTGCTTTTAAGACTCAGTGAATGATAAAGTCTTTGCATAAATTTACAGAGAGCTTTTTATAGTGAAGGGGGGAAAGGAGCGTGAAAGTGCAGACTGTAAAATGTTGTAAATCAGGGATGAGTTGCCACTGATGTGGAAGGGAAAAGCTGGTAGCAACCCGAAGAGTTTATAAAACAAGGCAAGTGGGAAGGTGTCTGATCCACTGAACTCACTCTCTACTTCATGAATACTCTGTGCTTTCCTGCCCCCACCTCCTTTCCTTTACACATAGGACTTGCATGGTAGACAGTGAGTGGGATGTAACCACATATCACCTGTCTCTTGACCATTGATTCCCCAGTTCTCCTCTGAAGACTGGCTTTCCATGTCTGCTAGAGAAAAGTCAAAGTCTAGGCAAGGGCAAGGTAAACAATAATGCACGGTGAGAGAGGTGTGTTCAGTGATTTGAGCGTAGTGCCTGGGTCAGGATTAGTCATGCCCTCTCAGGAGGAAGAATTCAGTCTCCATGGACAGGTCAGTGAAAATGTCTGCTCACTTCCTCCTGAGAATGAGAAAGTGAAATGGTTTAGAAAAGGAAAAGAAGACAATAAGCAAAATATGTCCTTATACAAATCGGTGATATCATCATTTTAAATATTTAAATATTTTAAAAATACAGGTTGGGCCTACTTATCTCAGAAAGAAAGGGGCCCAAAGAGAATGCAAAGTAAAAGGCCAAAATGCTGGTGCTTCATCTGGTGTTCAGAAACAGCCCAGTGCAGAGATCTTCAAGAAATTGAAATGAGAAACAGAAACTACCTCCTGGAGGTGTTTCCCCTCCATTCCTCAGGCTGGCCAGAAAATCAATTCAAGGTGGTCTCTAAAGCACTATCCAGGCACTCCCTGAATATGTGCTAAAGATGCAGTGACTGCTTCACACACTGTCCATGCACACATCTCCATTTTCTCTCCAAGCTGTTTGGAGCTAAGGACTCGATGACCTTGGCAGCACCCCCATTACCTCTAGTACCTTCTGTCACTGTGAGGACCAGCAGGACAGAGACAGAGCTGAATGCAGAGGACTGGGGAGACCTGTACTGAGTTGTAGGTGATGGGACAGCCCAGGGAGACCCGTACTGAATTGTAGATGATGGCACAGCCCAGGGAGACCTGTACTGAGTTGTAGATGATGGCACAGCCCAAGGTCGATTCATTCTCTGTGACTCCTCTCCTTGGCAGGATTACAGAAACAGTGGCAGCTGCTGGGGTGCAAATATGTACCCTCTGCACTGAGATGTTGGTAGGTGGTGGTTAAATTGCTTTAGTCACAAAGCTCTTACAAATTATCAGGACTCAGGAGTCCTCAGGGTCCTAGTACCTGTGCTGCGGATCCTCACTGAGATTTTCTGCAAATGTGGATTTTTTTCCCTAGTGCAAAATTGTTTCCCTGATGAAGAATAGTAGGGTTCAAAACCAAATATCCCCTTTCTGAATAGAAATAGCTTTTTTTGATCATTATTATTATTATATTAGGAAGAGAAAAAAGATAAAGCCCCTTGTAAAGGTCCCAGTGTGCCTGTATCTGGTGGATTGGGAAAAGGGGAGGGAGCATATCTTGCAGCTGCTTTTGTTCTGTGAGCTTGGGGGTGTCCTTTGTGCCAGGTGGCAGCACATCAGCAGAGAGTGAGTGAAGGTGGGAGCATATTTATTTCCTTAAATCCTGGCATCTGTCCCTGCATCCTTCCCTCTGCCGTGGGAGTAGTCATGGAAACAGCCAAGGACAGCCCTACTCCAACAGCAAAGGTTTGGTCCCTTCTGTGGGACAAGGAGAGACACTGAGAAGGAAAAAACACTGTCTGAGGTGACAGGGTCATCCTCGAATACATTTAGCAAGTGTCATCAAACCTTTAATTTCAGACAGAGCTGAAAGGGGCAGAAGAATCCTAGGTTTAGTGCCTCCTCTAAAGGACACCTGAGGCAATTTTGCTGGTTTTGCTTTATGTGAGAAAATGTTCAAAAGAGCTGTTGCAGTCTATCACGTCAATAACTCTGAGACAAAAGGTGCCTAATAACATTGACACAAAAGACTATAATGGCTGTGTGGGAACCTTTACATTTATTATTGTACCAATGACCCATAGACTATGGAAATGTTTATTTCTTTCCACGGAAATCTTTACTATTCTGTTAAGTACCATGAAAAGGAGATTAAATGAGAGGAGAACAGCCATATTCAGCATGTTAAGAAATAAAAGGCATTTGAACCACTTTCTATTCAGTCCCAGTTCACATTCTTAATAGGAACAATTAAAGAAATATGCCAAAGTGTCTGAGCATATATATCTGGCACAAATAGCACTGCTTTCTGTGTTACATCTTTAATATGAGGTAAAAGATGGGAGTGAGGTTCAGATCTTTGACCTTGACTTTGCTAATATAAACACACAGCACAGTGTACTCACCATATATTTTAAAAAATCCTTGGACTGTTCTCCCCAGGGAGAGCAGAAGGAATAAAAAGACCTACATGTGACAGATGCTAATCATGTCACACTTGTGTGCACCTTCCACATCCTATGGCGATGAGGCTGTTTAAGTCTCCAGACAGAAAGAGGCACGGACATTTGTGCTGAATAGCCTGACTTTTCGCAATTTAAAAATGACCCTTCACATATTTTTCCTATAGGTTTGCTCTGTTAATATTTATACAGGGAAGTATTAATAAACAGTAGCCTTTAATAAGTACCCAGCAAGTAAACCCACTGTCATTTATCAGTGGGAAGGGAAGGTATAATAGATTTCAGCATTTTGAAGTCTATGCACACAAAGTTTAATTTACCAGTTTTCCCAAGGGCCAGCAGCATGGATTTATATCTCATTGCCATGAGGTCCTTGACTGTAAAACAGCTGGTTATACAAGCAAAATAATGTATAAATGATACAGATATAAATAAATATTACAGAATAAACATAGTGATTAGAGCCAAATAAGAGACAGGCTAACTTTAATTCTGGCTACAACAGCCTGTAAATAATACTGGGGACTGTTAGGGCAGCTGAATTGCTGTGTTCAGTGCTGTTGCAGAATCATTACATATTCATGCAGCTGGCCAAATATGAAAAATCAACAGTACTTAGTGAAGAAAACCTTCTTCACGTTTTTGCTTTGGGTGGATTTTCGAGACAGTCCAAGCATAAACCACCTGTACATCTGACTGGATTCTGTGGCACAGAATCCACCAGGGTCGCTCCAGGAAGGTGACTTGCCAGCCCAATGGCTGGCAGGGCAACAGCAAACCTGGGGCACGTCTCAGGTGTTCCATCCCTTTCACCCTGGGTGTCCTGAAGAGAGCTGAACCCGAGTGTGAAATCAAGGCTGCATTCAGATTAGAAAAAAGGTGTCATTGCTAAATAAGAAGTAGATATTTGTTTCAGGCAGAATGTCCTACCAGTGTAGAAACATTTGATTAAAGCGAGACCAGCTCTCTGTCTGAGCCATGTTGGAGTTTAAACCAACCTGCTTTGTGAAAATGGTCCAGCAACCACAGTACTAGGAGGTCAGTCCCTTCCCCTTCCCAGCACCAACCTGCTCCATTCCCACACGGAACACTCACCATCCTGGTGCTACCTACTGTGCTGCATATATTGACGTTGACTCATAATAACAGGAGACTGTAATTAAGGTGGCTGTCTAATCTTCCAGAAAGGAAAAACTGTAAAACCAAGGAGTGAAATGAGCAGTTGAAAGTCCCAGGCCACATCTAAGAAAGGTTTGAAATTAGAAGCTGGATTGGAAGCATGTGCTTTGAAGCCTTGTAACCACAACTATCTTGGCTTCCTCCTAGCCTTGACTTTCTTTCATAAAAGGAAGGAAATGCTGCTCTACCTCACAGGGTAGATCACAGAGAGTGTGATTTTCAGGCCTCAGATGCTGAGGGCAAAAAAAAATTAAAAAACAAAAAGTCTGAGTGATGAATGTAAGCAAGCCTAGACTTTTTTGATTAATCTGTATTATAGTGTTTAGATTTCCTATCACTCGTCTCTAAATAGTTCTTTATCAAGTATATAAAATTCATTTTTAGCTAATCTATAAATGGGAGTAAGTTCCAGAGATTTTCCTTTTCTGAATCAGGCCAGGGATTTTTATTTTTCTTTGCTACACGGGAGTCATACAATATTGTCCAATACTCTTTATTTCTTCACTAATTGGCATAAAAAGCTATAAAAGTTTTTTTCTGCTTGATGTTTTACAATAGCAACACTTTCAGTGCCGTGGTTTAACCCCAGCCAGCAGCCAGGCACCAAGCAGCCTCTTGCTCACTCCCCCAGAAGTGGGATGGAGGAGAGGTAAAAGTGGAAAAGCTCATGGGTTGGGATAAAGACACTTTAACAGGTAAAGCACAAGCAAATCAAAACAAGGAATTAATTCACCACTTCCCACAGGCAGGCAGGGGTTCAGACCCAGGACATCAGGGTTCCATCACACGTCATGGTGATTTGGGAAGACAAATGCCATCACTCTGAATGTCCCCCACTTCCTTCTTTTTCCCCCAGCTTTATACACTGAGCAGGATGCCACAAGGCGTGGGATACCCCTTGGATCAGTTGGGGTCTACTGTCCCAGCTGTGTCTCCTCCCGACTCCTTGTGCTCCCCCAGACAGTGGGGTGGGGTGAGGGACAGAAAAGGCCTTGATGATGTGTAAGCTCTGCTCAGCACTAACAAGGCCATCTCTGTTTCCAGCAAAAATCCAAAACACAGACATACTAGCTACTGTGGAGAAAATTAACACTACACCAGCCAGAACCAGCACAGCAGAAAAAGAGAGAAAACCCTGAGTGTTCATTCTAGGTTTTTGTCTCTCCAAAATAACGGGGTAAATTACTTGTAGTAGAGAGATTAGCGTGGCCTAAAACATCTAGTGATGTTATTAGTAAGTCCACATTTCCTTTACTTTTTTAACATAATTTTTTTTAATTGATATATGGCATCAATATAATTATTTAGCTCAAATTTAGAAGGAAAATCTACTTTCCATGAAGCAATAGATCTTGCTACTTCATGGTATAAAAGTTGGCTTTCTCTAACCTAGTACAAGCTTTAGCTAGATGCTGAGCCTAAAACAAGGGGCTCCAGCCTGTGTTACGATGAAAAAGTTCTCACATCAAGGTCTCTTTGCACTGCAACCTATCCTTGACAAACCCTTGCCAGCCCCCATCCATCTGGAGTTCTCAGCTCTCCCTGGTCTGAGCCTTGGACCTGGCCCCAAGCTGGCAGCCACACCAAGACATTCATGCCAACAAGTTCTCTCTGCACTCTACCTTTCCCGCTGCCATCTCCTTTCTAATCCCCCTGCTGCTGCTGCTTTTGGTTTTCTTTCTACCAGTCCTAACCCTACCACTCACAATACACAAAACTTTCTCCTTGCAGCCAGTGCTTTCCTTTGGCAGTCACACTTCAGCTAGCACTCTTTTCCCCTCAAACCTAGTGGCAACCTTAGCTCTAACCTTAACTATAGGCTGAGCTTTACACAAAGCTTCCAAGTCTGTGCCTACACAAAATATTTCTCACAGCAGGATTTCCCTGCATCCTACCCTTTATTTTGGCAACTCCTTTCCAATCCCATGGCAATTTGATTTCTTAGTTTTCTCTTTCATCCACCCTAATTATTACCCCACCACTAACCCCACTAGGCATTAGAGTCGGTCCTCAAACATGTGTCCAGATGCTTCCCCCTGCCCCCACCCCCCCAATTCTTTTGACAACCTATTTGTTCTCTTTGAATCCCCCTCTCAGCTGCATTCCAAGTGCTGGTACAAGCTCTCTCTTTCTTTGGTGCTTAACTATGGTAATAAGTATAAAAGTAATCTGAGCCTTGGATAGGTAATGGACCACATGGAAAAAGTCTCCCAGTCAAGGTTTCCAGTTTTTACAGACTGTTCTTTCTTTTGTCAGGCCCTTTGCCACCTCCCTTCAAGTGGAGTTCTTGGCTGATTTTCTTCTCTCAGCTTTAAACTTAAAAGTAAACCTAACCTTAACCTGACCTTTAGAAAGGCCCAAAAATATGGCTGAGACCATAACAGCCTCATGGAAAAATTATTCTGTTGTCCTATCATTTTGCTTTGGCAGCCCGCTTTTCACTCACACTCCAGTGGGAGCCCATGGCTCCATCTTTCTCTCTCTAAATCAGTTTTAGCTTCAGCCTAGCAGTACTCCATATGCCTATGCTCCTTCAAGCAGTATCCATTAAAAAAAAAAGATTGTAACCACATTCCCTTTACTCCCCACCCTTTGCTTTGGCATCTTCTTTCCAGCTGTAGTCCTGCGATCTCTCTGTTCCTCACCCCCCAACCTTACCCTAACCCTACCTCAAACAGCAGCAGCTGTACACAAAGGCAGCACAGCTCTGATGTTCTTTTTCAGCTTTTAGTCCATGCTTTTATCCTTTCTGACTACTTTGACTTCTGAAGATAGAGGGGGGAGTAAAAGTGGGAGGTATCATGAGAAAGGGGTTGAGGGTTAATGTTCATAAGACTCTGCAAGATATGCTTTCTTTAAAGTGCAGTCTGTGCTATATATACTTCTATTCTAAGAGCACAAGAACTGCTTGGATTTTCATAAGCACATAAGACATCTGTAAACATCCAGAGATTAGGCTTGGGTAAATCTGCACCTTTGAAAACTGTCCCAATCTTATAGCACTTCGAATCATTATCATATTAACAATTCACGCAGTTCTAATAAACTGAGTAATTCATGGGTTTCTGAATGTCCTTTCTGATTTCCATTAAAGTCAATGTCAGTTTTGCCTTTGAATTCAATGAGAATGCCCAGCTATGACAGCTATTAAGTATCTCTCCCACTGTTATAGTAATGAGCAAGGCTACAATAAGTGAGAGCCTGGTCTTGAAGACCTAAAATAGAGAGAGAAAACACTTTCAAAATGTCATATGCTCCCATTTCACAGATGGAGGAAAAATCAAAGAGAGATTTATAGCATGTTTACACAGATGGGTGCAGCCAGAATCAGCTGTGGTGCAGAAGCCGTATTGCTGCATTAGTTCATTGTGAGTGAGCTAATTAGGATTTTGACAGTCTTTCTTGGGTGAATCTAGTTGTGGCCTCTTCAAACTTTACTGCCACCAGCTGTCTGCTTTACACTTATACCAGAGATTACTGCCCTTACATCTGGCTCAGCAGATGTGCTTGTGCATCAGCTGCTCCATTTCACAGCTCAGCATCTTAGCTTCAACCTCAAAGGTAGGCATACACTGAGATATGAAAATGGGAGCTGGATGGTCAAGACACAAGTATGTGCCTATCCACAAGGATGTGCCTTACTACTGGGGCGGTGACTTCTGTTGGAGGAGTCCAAGAGAAAAAATAATATCTGTAGTCTCCTGAAGCAGAGGATCTCTGTCAGCATGGGGACACTTGGGCATATGGGTCCCAGATGGAAGCTGGCTCACATCCACAGAGCACAGGCAGAGGAGCTCCTGTTTGCTTGCTTCCCACCCCTTGAGCATATCCAGATGTATTGTCCAAGGTGACGGGAAGTCGTGGCAGAAACCCAGCTTTAATCATCACAGTTTCCAGAAGACCTTGAGCTTCTGAAAAAAAAAGACCACACTGAAGAGATGGATTTTCAAGAGGAGAACAGTGTGTCTAAGATCCTCTTCTCTCCCCCCTTGGAATACATATGTTCAGTGGCTCATGTATCCATATGGTAGTGAAACCAATCACACCGTAGTTGTACACAGCCCTGTATTTCCCCCATCCTTTATATCCTTAACTATTTTTCTCCTAAGGTTGAATTCTGAATGGTGGCAAGGACAACAGTCTCAATGGAAAGTTCAGATTCCCTAGGAACTCCTTTTTCCTGTAAGTTATTTACACTTTTGCAGGGCCCATAGCAGTATTAAGCCCTCTGGGCAAGGTTTGTTTCCATTTCTTGTCTTTTAAACTGAAACAGTGTGATTTCTGAGGTTTTATTATTATGTTCTATAAATATATTGCCACAGCTTTGGTCAGAGGTGCCTTCCCCCCATTTGGAGTGAGCACATAATTTCCCTCCTTTCCTTGCAATCTCCCAAAGACCTGCTGCACCTCAGCACCCCTATCCCCTCCCTACCTGTCTGGTTTCAGATTTGCCACAGCCTCAGCTTTGGCTCACTCATATTTCCTGAAAGGGAATCAAGAATAACACACACTCCAGTGATCCAAATAATAAGCAAATTCTCCTGCACGGAATTTTGGGTTTCAGACCTAAAATCTCCCTATCTTAGCATGGAGTTTGCACAAAGACCTTGTTTCTCCACCTGCTTTAGGGCTTCAAATTGCAGCACTCAATTCTGGCTTTGAGATGCAACGGATTGAATCCAGGGTGAGTTTCCCCAGGCCACATAAATAGTTTGGGTCTGCAATTTTGGTCCACCTATGATTTTTTTGGACTATGCACCATCTGGAACTTTTGACATTCATGTTCATTCCTCTCCTGAACCTTCAGCTCCCTGTTTGATCTCAGGGAATTCACATGATACTTCTGTGACTCACCTTGTCATCCTGCCTATTTATTTATAGCATAAACTCACGGGATCAGAGCCATCCCTTCCTATGAGCATGTAACATTTTGTGTTACACTGCATCTGCAGTAACGCTGACCTGCCCTCTGCTAGTCTCATGCAGATAATAAGGGCACAAGAAGAATACACTGGCTACTTTCTTTTTTAACTACTTTTGTACCTCGGCTGCTATTTCCTCCATCCCTTCCCACAACATTATCCTTCAATTTCTTCCTGAAAGACAGTAATGTGACTGAGTCTGTAATGCATTATCTTCTCATAAAGGGTTATGTAATATTTTATATGCAGGATGCTGTATGAAAATAAATTGCATTACTGTACCGTATTAGGAAACTTTATCATAGACAGAAGGCATATTGCGTCCTGTTTTTCTTGGAGGCTGAAACAATGAAACAGTATTAGGGATGGATGGACACATCGGATGCCTGGGGGAGGGAGCCCTGGGATATTTGTCATTTAAGTTGCTAAATTCCATTATCACTTAGTATGCTAATTAATTCACAAATAGTGTAGAAACAGCATCTTTTTTTCCTGTCTGGGTTGTTGTTTATTTCTTCTGAAGCCTGAATAGTGTTGCACCAAACACAAAACAGTGTATTCTACTGCAAGGTAAAATACGTAACTTTGGTGCTCATCTTGATTGCACATAGCTTACCTCACAGAGTCCTAACATGTCTTCTATTTCAGTGTTTTATTTTACCTCCAATTAATCCAAATGTATTAGTTGTCTACAGATAATGATCCCACACCTTCTCTATGGGTAATAAATACTTTTTAGGCAAAGAAGACGAGATCTGAGATTTTACTCAGCTGCTTTTAGGTGGGGTAGCTTGCACCAGCCAGTTTTGTAACTAACTGATAGAAAACAGCCAAACACCCCAGCCAAACATCTGTATGTGGGTAGAGCATAAGACTTGGTGCAACAAAAAATGATGAAAGCATTTTCTGAATTTGATCATATGAAATACTGTGCCATTAAAAAGCCCAAATCTATGACAGTCAGTGTTATTTAAGAGTTTCTGCAGCTGAGGGAAGGCCTAAAAGCCATACATCTCCCTGCCCTTGGGCCCATGTGAACATGACATTGACAGTCTCCAAATGTTTCTCTTTCAGACACAATGAATGGCCACTCACAAATGAATTTTAGCTGGTTGTGCTGGCTTTATTAAAGACTCAGATCTCCTTTAACTGTATCAGCCTCTCAGTGTAATTCAGGTGGCTCATAAATAGTCCCTTGCCCCACGCTTTGCTTCTGTAAATGCCAAAATGACTGAACAGGCTCTGGAGTTTGGACTGGGTAAAACTAGATCAGCAACTTCACTGCTGCACATGGAAAAGCCTCTGCCTGGGTCAGTGAAGCTTCTTCACCTCTTCACCCTTAGTGATTGTCCCTAATTACATCTTTTCCCCAGACCACACTTGCTTGGTGAAACTAATGAATTTCTGATTAAGTGCTCTGTCTTTGTTACAGGGTGGTGATTTCTGATGGTTTCTGAGCTCTGATGTGATACCTGCTTAACAGTGATGTGGTAGAGATGCAGCTGGGGGTTTCCTCCTGGATCTGAAATCCTTGCAAGTCATGGCCTGTTAGTCTGCTGAGAGTATCAGGAGACTTTAGGTAAATTTTTAACTCTTCCACATGTAAGCCTGTTATTTGTTTATGGGCTGGTTCTTTTTTGGGCAAGCGTGGGAACTGAGTTCTTTTTTGCAGGTGCAAAATAAGCACAAATAATGTGTAAACAGATGGTCCAACATCCTTTTCCCCATCTTTGTTAAAGTCAGGCATTTTCAGAAAGTCATTCTTCCTAAACCAGTTAGGGAAATGTTTTCTGTCTGGAAAAGAAGCCATATACTCAACACATACACATAAAGCACTAATAGATTCAAATGGCAAAAAAAAAAAAAAAAAAAAAAATCAAGCTTCACTGAACTCTTAAAACTCTGTTTCTGGGAACATTAGGTGAAACCCTTTGCCAGCGAAGATCTACTCCTAATCTGGCAGATTGTATTTGTTCTTGACTACAAATAATTTTTTTTTCCATTTTTATTGATCTAGCTGTTTACCTAGCGTCTGTATTTATTATATATGCATACACATACATATTTATATATTTTTCATTTTTCTGTTTCTATGGCTTTATATTTTTTATATTTCTATTTTAAAGGTAATAAAAGACACCAAGATGTCTCAGTCCTGAAATTCAGTGTGATTGAACAACTGGTTCTAGTCTAAAGACTTATTTCTTACTCCTTTCAATGTTATTTTTTTTTCCATTCCTTCTGTTCAACTACCATTATCCAGTTATGATTTTTACAACCAGTTATTTGGTCCTCTTTTCACTAAATTGAACAAAATCAGGACAAACCTTTCCTTTTGTTTTTCTGTGTTTGTTTGCACTCCAATCCAGTTGTGATCTGGGATCAGGGCACCAGCAGCAGCTGGAGTCATGTTGAGTTAGTGGCATGCTGGGGACAAAGGTATGTTCCCTGTGAAGCACTAGGAATCACTATTTTAGAAAAATTCCCCCCTGAAAAGATGGATCCAGCTGCTTTCCCCCATTTAGAAATCTAATTCCAAGATTTTAATCCCAGTATTTTCCTCTTAGATCTGAAACGGACATGACAGTTCCCCAGGATTACAGATTTTTTCTACGTTAGAGCTTCTCACACTAGTTCCCTTGTGAGCTGAACAGTGTTTTTTATCACTGACTTTGGGGAATTTTGGTAAGATTGGATAACTGAATGTCTCACAGATTCTGAGTGTTGCAGTGGGTCTCGATGGATGGAATCAAACCTCATGACCAGAGAGACATTGCGTGTTTGAATGGGCATTGTAGATGCAGCAGGAAGATTTTCTTTGAACCTTTCTGTTCATCACCAAACTTAAGGTTCCTCAATTTCCTTCTTTTAACATGAATCTGAGCTTGTTTGCTTTCAGTATATATACATATATTCATTTATTCATTCAGGTTCATATGAAAAAATTCATGCTATAATTCTTCACAATTTCAGGAATGTAAATCACTAATGGTGCTACTGCTCCTGCTTCTTTTCTTACGTAAACTGCAGTTTTCGGGAGTTCTTACTGGATGTTGCGACTTAATAAGAAAACAATGGATTATTCTAAACAGAATTTCTATTAAGATACTTTGATTTAGGAAGCTCTTCCATGCCTACTGTTTTGCACTGCGAGAATATTGCATACTTTTTGAAAAACTGAAAAAA
Source organism: Machaerirhynchus nigripectus (assembly GCA_013397975.1). NCBI lineage: Eukaryota > Metazoa > Chordata > Aves > Passeriformes > Dicruridae > Machaerirhynchus > Machaerirhynchus nigripectus. The sequence continues at coordinate 46,847 of VZRQ01010456.1, forward strand.
TTGTCTTTATGAAAAAAACAAAACCAAAATATCAACAGACCTATTTTGTCACCCTGTTTTTTAAGGATAGGCTTTTGGTTTTGTTTTCAGACTCAATATATTTCTGCTTGAGTCAAAAATAATTGGGTATCCAAATGTTTGATATTTGTGCTACTTAATGAAAACATTATGTCATGAGAAATTTATTATTGCCTTTGTCCCTCATTTCATTCAAAGGAAGGAAAAACATTCTCAAGGGATTTTGAAGCTAGGGCAGTGAAGTAGTTCTGCAGTGGCATATAGGTAATTCTGCATTGAAAACAGCTCTAAGTAAGATAATTTTCTAAATATAAAAAAATTGCCAATGAATGAATGACTGAGAAGAAGTCTTACACCCCTTTAAAGATGGAGAATGTGGCTTTGCAGTCATTTTACGATGAAATAACCGCAGACTGCTTTGCAGAGGCTCGTTCCTGCCCCCATCTCCATTCCTGGCCATGTGTCCCCTTTTGTCCCTGTAGAAAAGCAATCTGTACTTTTCATATTTCTCTTTAATGAGGTTTGATAGATTTGCTTAAATCTCCTGGAAAAAAAAGCATTTCCTGTTGTGAACAGCTGATATGAGCACATTTCCTAGGGAGAAGTGTTTCAGGAGTTCCTCTGCAGCTGTACGTGGAAGGGGCAGGCTTGTCCTGCTGTGAGAGAAGTTTGTCATCAGAGAAGGGGATTTGAAGCTGCTGCAACCCTGCTTGGAAAGCTCAGATAGCCCACAGGTGCATATGTATGTGTGTGTATGTATATATATCTATGTAGGTATAAATCATAGAATCATAGACTATCCTAACTTGAGACTCACAAGGATCAAGTCCAATTCCTGGCCCTGCACAGGACAGCCCAAAAATCACACTATGTGCTTGAGCATTGCTTCTGATGGCACTGGTGAAGCTTCATCTGCCTTGAGAGTGATTGAGCAGCAATGACAGTAGAATCTGTAGCAATCAGAAATAAGGGGAAGGGAAAGACATTATTTCTTCCTAAAATGGGCAGACTCCAGCTGCCTCTTCTTACTTCTTATTTACCAGGGAATAAAAACCCCAAAACTTGGATCTGAATGCTTTTGCTTCATTCTTAGCAATTTTATTACATTTTTAATACCAGCAGTCAGATTCTGCACTTTGTTACAGCTGTGAAAACCTGAGATAACTCTAGATTTTCCTGTGCAACTGCTCTGTCAGAATTGGGCTCTTGATGTCTGATGTGAACTGTCTACTTCCTGTCTTCAGATACCATCCACATTTCATAGTGAATCACACTGTAGTTAAACCTGTAAAATACATTTCTGTAATAACCAGAGAGCTAAAGGAAGGGTATATATAGGAAACAAAAATTATATCTTCTTCATGGCCTGCTTGTACTCACTCTGAATGATATATCACTTACAGACAAAAAAAGGTTTTTTATCAATTCAAAACAGGAAAAAAATCTGCAGGTTGATGGAAAAGAAATTTGGGTTCATGTGAGTCAGATTAAAGCAGTGTGGACAGTGTGGGACAAGCCTTTAGTGGATTCCAGCTAGGACCCCTGGGATCTCTGAAGCAAACAATGAACGATGCTTTGCCTTGAGTCTCCATGGGCAGTCTGCGAGCAGCCTGAAGGGAGGGTCTCACTGCAGTCTAGTTTTGACTTCAGAAAAGAAAATTTGGCTTTTTTGTGTTTGTAATTCCCATTAAGATGACGGCTGCATAACATGTGACCTGGCTTTCAAGAGAATATGTGAATTCTGTGCTATCTGTCAAGGTCTCTGTCTCTGTGTAATCTAAGCACGGAGCCTATTAAGGAATTCTGCTTCTGACATGCTTTGTGGCTTTGGGAACTTCACTTGGCTTTATCTTCCTCATAAAGAAGCTTATTCATCTGTAAAATGAGGATAATAATATTTCCCTACCTAAAGAGTGTTGGGAGGCTTATTTTGCTAATGTTTGTGAAGTGTTTTGAGATCCTTATATTGAAAGCTCTATAAAAATGCAAAGTATCACTTAATCCCCTGGGCCTGCTATTATTTAAATATGTTGGTTATTGTTTTGTACTATTTATCTTTTTCCTTTATGTTATTTTTAATACAATACTATTATTGCTGTTTTGCAACAATATAAATGTGACTCAGGAATTAATCTTCCTCTACTGAATATTATTTATACCTAGCAATACAAGGCTGGCACACAGGATTTACCTGGCAACTGAACGGTGACATAATTGCAATCAATAGCAAAGCAAAAGCGTCTGATAATGCAATATTAACAAATCTTATCACTGCATATCTTGTGTCCAGATTGGCTGTACAAGTTCTGGTGGCAAGCTTACAGCCTTTAATATAATGGCAAGTTATTAGGGAATATACAAATGTTCTGCATATATAAATGTGATTTGCTAAAAGCCTCAACCAACGCAGAATAAAAGTTCTTCCTTTTATACTCTAATTGGAAGTTAACCTTTAGCTCACAAATCCCAGTAAAGGAAATGGCTTTTCTAATCTTATTTGCTCTTTATGGTTTTACAACATTATGTTGTTATTTCTGAATTATTTTTTATTTTTTTTATATAGTTGACATTAAGAATACCAACATGACACACAAGATGAGTGATAATTTAAACATTAATAAATTGTCCCAAAAGGCAGACCAATGGATTGCTTAGTCCAATATCCTGTTACTAACAATAGCCATTAATAGATCTGTTCAGAGGGTTATATCACTAATATTTTCTGTAATCTTTAACATCAAAAAGGATCACTCCAACCATAATAGGGCTATATGAAGAGCTGTTGTGAAGGTGTGATAGTAGCAACATCTCTGAAAATGCCTAATCTTTGCTAGGTGCTGTGAAAAAATAAGGATTTACTTCTATATTCTGAAACTGCAGTCTACCATTTTAATGAATAGCCCTGTATTATTAGCAGGGGGGAGAACCTGTTAAACAGTGCTGCCTTTTCCCTTGTCTTGAATATTTCTCTACATTTCCTCTCACACTCCAGAGCTGATGACTTACTGCCCTTTGTTCTTTCAGCTTGTTCCAAGATTTTCGGTTGATACAACAATCTTATAGCTCCTCATCATTATTATCTGAAAGAATAGGTATGTTATGTGTAGGCACCTTTTGGAGTAAAAGGAGTCCAGTGCCAAGAATTCACTTAAATTCTTTCTTTTATATATGTATTTTACTCCTTAATTGTTCCCCAGCTCCTTCATGGTTTATCCTTAAAAACTGTATGCATTTAAATTCTGATTTTTTCTCTTAAGTCCTCTTGCTTTTTAAATTATTTCATAATTTTTACACCATAACTTGATTGCCCCTGTTTAGGTGTCTCTCCAGGGACATCACAGGGAGTGTGTTTCCATTCTCTGAATTAGATTCCATTCTCTGTTGTTTCTTGGGTTCAGAAATCTTCTATCCATAGTAGATTTCCTTCTCATCTCATTTCTTGGTTTCAGGATTACAGGGTTTTGTTCTGTGTTCAGTCCAGTTCTCCTGTTCATTATGCTGATGGATTTCCTCTGTACTTCAATATTGGAGTTCCAAAATTATTTAGAAGGACATAGAGACTTAAATCCAGGTCACCCCAAGACAATCAGAAAACCAGTCAAACTTATATTTAAACCCCATCAGCTTAATGCATGTCAGTGATTTGTCAAATTAGTCCTAAGTGCAAGCAATAAGCGAGTCCTAAATGGGAACAATAACATTTCTGTGACAGCACTTTCTCGGAGATGGAGGAATTGACTTGTGTGGGGTATTGCTTAATGGCCTTTCCTCCTATTCTCCCTGGATCCCCTTCTTTTGTGCTTCTGTGTGCTGCGTCTCAGGCACCAGCTGTGGTTAGTACACATCTGAAGCAGCTATCCAGTGACAGATGAGATATTAGGCTCTTAGATGCTGGTTTGATGGCAAGTCTGACATTCAGTAGATTATCAGCAAACATCTAATATAGAAGAAGAATAACATGTGGATGTAAAAATTTTTTTAAAATATGACAAAAATAATACAAATCCCAGCAAAAAAGTTATCATAGTAAATAAATATATAATAAAGGATCCTGTATAAAGTGAGCTTATTGGGTCATCTCCTTCTACAGGACTCTCCTGTATTTTCCTTCTAAGGGCCCATGGTGACATTCTTGATAATTAATGGATAGATCTCTTTAAATCAAGCACAGAAAACTGGATTTAAAGGACAGGAAAGATGATATGTCATTTACAGTGAAGGATTTCTGACACTTTAACCTGATAGGTGACCCCCACATTTATTTTGCCACTGCCTGTTTGATTTTAGCCAAATAATTTAATTTCTCTCCAGTTTCTGCATCTATAACATAGGAGATATACTATCACATCAGAGTTGGATAATTTCCCTTACCAAATGAGCTGAGAAAATCCTCATGTCACCAGGAACTGCAAGAAGAGAGAAGGAAGAGCTTGGAGGGAAAATCACAAGAAAGCGATGACAAGAGTTTGTTGGAGGTTTCACTGCTCTAAGTTTTTACAGTGTGAATATGAATAGGAATCCCAGAGTAACCCTGAAATTTCAGTGACAGCAACACCTGCCAGCCTGTCCCTCCCCTGTCAATGCAGTTCTGCCACTTGTGGAATGTCAGAGTCGTTGTGTCACAGCCGTGACTGCTGGAAAGCCCCCTGGGGGTCATGCATCACCACTGGGGTACTCCTCTCATAGGGGACTATCCTCGGAACTTATTCATTAATGCTGAAATTTCTCTGAGGTGTTTAACTATTTTTGCAAGGAAAGCTAAGGAATGTTTCCATCCTTGGGTGGAAGTTCATAGTAATCTATTTTCCAAAATTTGTTTTTCTAAAATGGATGAAAAAGACCATTCTTTTTAAACTGAAATAAGTAGTACCCAAGGGGCTTTTTTGGTTTGCAAGATGAAATTGAGCCTGAAGATCTAAACATCAAGTATTGTTTATGGGCATTTACACTTAGGGAGACAAAATTTGAGATGATGGCTGTGGCTTGACATCAAAATCAACGACAGTGCAATATTCAATATATATGGATTTCTTTTTCATCAACTGTGTCAAATAAAATATCGTGAAAAGAAAATCAAAGATCACCATCACGTGAAAATATGATGGTAATACACCTTGAAAAAGGTCAGATGAAGGATACTTTTTAATCAGTTTTATTACAGATCTACCTCTTATATTGAAAATTACTATGTAGAAAGAATAATTGTATTGCCCGGCAACAAGGATCTGCTTCTGTACTAAATCTCTTCTCTATAGCTGATCATATTTTTTCACATTATGTTTCTTCAATGGTGCTACATCTTTTTTTCTGAGATAATCTCAAGCAAAAAGAAACAGAACTAAGGAAGTTAATGGAGTGCTTACAGTTGCATAACCCTTCTCTCTTACATGGTGTTCACTGGCCAGACCCGGAGACACCATCAAGAGTTCCCACTCAGTGATACTGATTTTGAAAAGCCAGAATTCAGAATCCACTGGAAACAGCAGATTTGGTAGAGGTTTCACATCAAGTGACTACTGACCTCAGCTGCAATACTGAGACTCTGCTTTTGAAAGAGATATCATAAATAGGAGATGGTGCAATTGGAAAAGCAGCTTGCAGCAGAGCAGAACATAACCCAGACTCCTCACTCCTCCCCTTCCACCAGCACTGATCCTGCTGCTGTGGCAAACTGGCATGTCTCTATATTGAATTCATGTTTTGTAGTGAATTCAGCCATGGCTGCTGTTCTATGTAGGGAAGATTCTTGAAGCCTTATTGAAGGTCAACACTGAGAAGGCATGAAAAGAGCTTTTGACTGCCTCTCACTTGCTGGCCCACTCCTGTAGGAAAACATTCTTTCTATACACACGGTAATAGGGCATATAACAAGGATCCAGGAAAGAACTAGGCAGGAGTCACTGTCCATAGAAGTACAAGTACAGAGGACAAAAGTAGTTTAAGAGCAGGGTGCTGTGCTGTGCTGTGCTGTGCTGTGCTGTGCTGTGTAAGGAAACACTGATGCATAAGGAGAACTGCTGGAAGATTCACCAGGCCTGAAAAATTAGGTTTTCCTGATACCACATTAAGGGTAAGATAAGACATTAGGAACTTTTGTATTAAAAAATCTGTCATGCATGAAAATTGAAGGTTGGCTTTTGCATAGGACTGTCAGGTGACCAGGATACAATTAAATAATAGATATGTTAATTAAGAACCTTTTTATTCCCATGTTGTCCAGTTTATTAAGTTCCCAGTTTTGAATAATGTTATCAATTGTTGAAATATGATATTCAGGCTTAAGTTAGTAATTGTTAAATGATTATTCATTTAAATAGTTATTGTTTAATTGTTAAAAGGTTGTTAAGTGTTTTCCATAGTTAAAAAATGTTGTATGTCATTTCTCTTATTATACTCATACTGTATTTAACCCATTAGTGTAATTCCAAGTTAAGTAAGTTGTGTTTTTCATTAAGAAATTATTTATTCCAGTTGAGTTAGCTCCTCAGATAAAGTGCCTTCGTAAAGGTAAAAACCCCTCACCCCACACCTGATGGGCTAATTTTAGTAGTCAGCCGTTGGCCTGTAACTTGGCTCCATGGAAACGTGGAATTTTAATGAGGGACTTTCCCGCCTTTTTGAGGAGGAGAACATAAGCCCTAGACGACAACTAGCCATTGGCGGGGAAAAAATAATATCATGGGAAAAAACACCAGTTAGCACTCTCCATGGAGGCAGGCAGTGGGCAGGTCAGGGTGGGACTAGAAGGAGATAAAAGACCTGAGCACGATCTGAGGAGCGCCATTTGTCCTGGTTAGCAGGGTGATAGCCTGGTGGGGTGGTCGTGGGCCAAGAGCTCTTTCCAGAGCTTTAATTAAAGATATTTTTTTTGTCTCGGAACAGCTGAGATGAGCCACCTCACTGCCGATCCTTGCCTCGGGCTCCAGCCAAATCAGTTACAAAGAGTCTCCTATCCCCGGTCCCGGGTTTCGTTATTTTTCTTTCCCTAATTTAATTTAATTGTTTTATAATTATTTTCCTGTTAATAAATTCATATTTTTTCTTTTAATAAAAATGAGAGTTGTTCCGTTTTTCACAAAATCTAAGTCTTTTTTTCTAAGAATGCAGGCAGCCTCAAAGCAATTTGGAAATATCTTTGTTAAGCCTCTGTTCCATGCTTTTTTGTCACCTTGTGACCAAGAACCTGCAGTTTCAGAAGAATGCTTGGGAGTGTGGGAAGTGCCCAGCTACAAATCAAGGGGTTTCTAGTATGTCTGTGAGATTGTGCTCTGTGTTTCAAAGAAGGAAAGAATGTTCCTCAGCAAGGCAGGCAGTCTGCGTGAGAAGGGTAAGCAGAAGTGTTACATCTGTAAAAGTCTGTAAACGGGGATGTGGTCCACATTTTCCAGTTTTGGAAGGAATAGTTGGAAACATGATTTAGAGACAGACATTGTTTTGATATGAAGGATATTTGTTGGTAACATACCTTATCGTTTTGCATTGACTGACCCCATATTCATTATTGGTTCCAAGAAAGCAGTTTTCTTATCTGACCTGCTGGGATATTTGAATAAATTATAGAGAAAAAGAAGTTACAGCTAGCTGTAATGGCAAAGTGAGAATGTACTGAATTACTCAGAAGAGATAAAACTGAGTTACTTTTGTTGTAAATTTAGTTCTCACAGCAGCACTCCCACTAGCCTAATCAGAGTTCAGCATATTGGAAATTCTTTCTCTTAATCACCCATTCTTTCTCTGACTTTGGCTTTTGGATAATATTTTTGTTATGTGCATACAATGTATAATAGTGTATGGCCATAAATCCTACACTGAAGTTATATACAAGGTCCTAAATCACTCACTGCTTGGAAAAGGTTTTCATTTCAGCATTTTATCCAGGGTTGACAGTATATCCTATTCTTGCCTTTGTTGCAAAGGGTGTGACTTACACATGCACTTGGATAGGAAGTAAAAAAAACCCACTTTTAGGGAAATCTTTCTGCTACAAGGCCATCACTCTTACATGGAGAAAGGCCACAGTCAGTGTCTGTCTGCCTTATTTGCTACTTCTACTGCTTCTCATAAAGAACTTTGTGGCCAACAAACATTTTATCACTCAGAATTAAGCCTGATGCATTGGGACATCTGAATCACAATACTGTTGAATACAGGATGATATTATCGATATTTTATGTGTATTTAAGCACCTTGGAGCTCCCTTCAGCACAAGATCCCTATGTTGCTTACCCACAGGACTGATTAACCTTTCTGTGGGTGCAGCAGCACCCTGGGTAGGTCTGTGTAAGAATGCACTCCTGTAGCTATGCTTGGGCAGGAGTGTGCAGGGTGGGCTGAATGCCTTAGCTCCAGACTGGCTCAGGAATCCCTGCACTTCACAGTCAACATTGTCATGGATCTTCTGTGTTCCATCCTCTCTTTGTACAGTGGTTGCACCACAAGGATTCAAATATCCATATTTTCTCTTTCTCTGGGTCATCCCACTTCTCTGTTATCTTTGTTAATTGAGCTCTGGCTTCACATTTATTTTGAAAATGGTGAACTAAGGGCCAGAGAGACAAAATGAATTGCCCAAGGGCACATAGGAATTCTATGGCAAAGTCATGGAGACATTAAAGCACATTAATTATTGAAGTAACCTGTTATTTAAATGGGAGTTATGCACAGAAGCATGTGGAGTGCAGAGCAGTGGAAACTCGAACCAGTCAATCTATCAGCACAAAGCAGTGCATTATGTTCTCACCAGCTCATTTTCCAGTTTGACTTCAGTTTGTTGGCTCTGTGTGGTGCCCAAGCTGATACACCTTGGTTCCAGAAGGGCTCATGAGCTGGGCCCACAGCCATGTGGAGGCTTTACCTGTAGCCTTGCTGCCTGATGAACAGTCACCTCTTGTGCCTTCTAGCCACGCTTGGATACAGCTCCTGTTTCAGTGTGCCATGGACAGAGGAGCTTGGCTCTCTCTGTATCTGCCTTTAGGAAGATGTTCTTTGTGTCCTCTGTTTCTTGGCTTGAAGAATTTTGGTGAATTTTGGATTTATATGATGAGAGGCATACATGAGGCTCAGTCTACCTTACCCACTTCAGTCTCTGTGTGGCTGCTTTCTATTAGGTCTCTCTCCTTTTAAGTACACTAATGCAGAAGGGCAGGCACATCACTTTCTGTATTCCTGAATCTGACTGAGAACTATTCATGGCCTTATTTATAATTGCCAACCTACTGTAATTACAATTATATATATTAACATTATATTTTCCAAACAACATTAATAGAACTAAAGGTAATAAGAATATTAGCTGTCTCAATGCCGAAACGATGGGATTATCCTGCTGTACTGTTCCTTAGAAACCAGAAGTTATACACAGTCCCCTGGCTGCATATAACTCCTGTAGTCTGGCATTTCTTTGGCAGCTGCCCACAATTTAGCTCCCAATAGCCTAAGAGCAGTGTCTAGTGGAAAGAAAAGCATCTATTTTGTCACAGCAGTACTTGCAAAGTCAGCTGAGTTACCCACAATTTCAGGGGCTCCTGAAAGCAAATGCCTTCACATCCAGCTCAGACCCACATGTCTCCCTAAGAGCTATTCCCACAGCTCCTCAGAGGCCAGTGAATCCAGTGTGACAGAGCTCCTGTGTCACAGCTCAAACTTTTGGGATGGCTCTTCCCTGCTGCTGGTCCTTACTGAGGGCTCTTGTGCAGAACCACGGCCTGGGAGAAGCAGAGCTGGGCTCAGCAGCAGAAAGACCATCACCCGACCCTTGCTGGTGGAGAATAGCAAATCCCTTGTCTCATCAGGGAAACCTGTGCTTCACAAGCAAATGAGGAGTCTTCAGATCAGCCCCCACAGTTGCTTTTGTTCTCATTACCTGCTACATACAACAGGTGCTTGCTAATCATGCAAATTAATACAAATGCCGTGAAACAAAGGTTCTTTTGCTGAACCTCTACCAAACATGCATTTCCATAAAAGAAGTTGTATCCTTAATTTCTGTTGCAGTCCCACCATTTGTTATGTCTGCATTTCATTATAAAAATAGGCAAATACAGCATTTTGCTTTCTTAGCTTTCCCTTACTAAAGAGCCTGCACTCATGCTTATCTCCTCAGACAGTGTCTTGGCACTTACTTTGTGACTGGCTGTTGTTTGGGGTGAAGAACAAATTGACCGCCTCTCAGACCACCATTATTTAATCTTTCTCAGAAAGCTTCTACCTAGAGGCTCTGCTAAAATTATCACTGAACAGGAATCAAAAAGAGATGCATCTGACACAGCCATAAAATTAAAATAATAAAATAAACCCTAAATATTGTTTTCCCAAAAGTAATCAACAGCAGTGCATAAAAGCTAATTCTACCTTGCTTGTGTTGTAATGTGGTATGATGGATAGTTCTATAGAGTTATATGCTGGGAAAACAGAAAATGTTATTTACAGTGTAGAAGAAGAGGCATGGAAAAAATGAAGGGGATCAGAGTATGCAATGAAATCAGCATCCAGGTAAGGATTAAGGTTCCTCAGTTTTACACAGGATTATGAATCCTGAAAGGTGACTTAACTTATATTCAGAGCCAGTTTTATAATCACCAGAAATATTGAAGCCATTAAATGGAGATGATTGGTTAGGCACCATACAGATCTAGACAAGGGGTTAATTTCCTTCCGAAGCATGACAGAATTGTGCCATTATTCCTAGTTTACATCACTTTTAAAGAGAGACAGTTTATGATATCCAGGTCACTGGATTTGGTTTGAATGCATCTCTAGCTTGTAGATGATTGTGAGGGGATCTGTTAAAAAGAGATATTTGGTTAAATATCATCCTCACTAGCCCCTGTAAAATGCAAATCCTGCACTGCTCCTGCAATCAGCAGTCAGACTATCCTTTCCTACTTCTTGTCAGCTAGCAATAAAACACCAGATGGTGTCCTTCCAGAAATAAATTCATTATAGTTTCATTTTGGGTTTTCTTAAAGAATTTAGAGACAGAACTTCAGCTAATGCAAATCAACACGGTGCTGCTGAAGTCAAAGCTGTGACATTTTATACCATCTGAGTATTATAAGCTAATATTTTTAACTTTTTGGAAGGAATACCATATCCCTTCTCCCCACATTTCACAAGTTTCATTGCACAGTTTGTGCTGGCCACCTTAGCCAGGATTCATGGCTGGTGTTCCTTGTTATACAGCAATTCACAGGCCATGTCGTTTTGTGTATTGGATTAGACTAAGTCACTGTTAAGACTCCTGTAACCATTATCATTTAATGTCCTTGTTTATCACCATCTGAGATGCTAGGATACCCATTAGCTTCCTCTGGTGACACACAAGACTATTCACAAAAGAATATTTTAAGTGCCACTGGCATCTGAATAACCTTGTGATGCATATGGTTCTGTGTGTGCTTATTTTCCCTAATTTCAAACATCAAATGAGGACAGAAGTCTTCAATTGTATCCTTAACCTAGACAGATAAATAATTCTAATAGTAAAGCATCTTAAAAGAAGCCTTGAGCATTCCTCAGATAAATCAATTAAGACTCCTTTTAGAATTGTTATTATGCTCTAGCAATTAGTCATTGTTTAGTCAAGCTGTGCATACTTATCTCTTTTATATATCAGTCCTTCCAGTCTCACAATAACTTTTGTTCTTATTCTCCCAGCTCCCTTCATCTTATCTGTATCCTCCTGGCAACACCATGCCCAGAAGTGAGCCTGAATTTCCGTGCAGATGGAAAGCTGCAAAGTTACAAACACCTACAGAGCCACAAACCACAAAATGGGGTGTCTCTGCCACCCTATTCCAAAAGTGAATATTAAAATAGCTAGACACACATTACTGGCTGTCAGTACCAGCTGTGCAACATGTAGGTAATAAAAGCACAAGGGGAAAAAGGTGATCATCGAATCTGCCTTTACCATTTATCATGTGTCCTCACAAGAACACTTTTATCTAGTTTCTCGTACCACAGATAAAATTGTTCCACCAACTGCCGCTCCCCCATATGCCTTGCCTTCCAGTCTTGGGGAGCATCAGTGTGAAAGAGGCTTTTTAGAACTTTTTTTTAGCATTACCAAAATTAACTAACTTGTGTTCTGCAAACAGATGGGGGGTGACCTGGGATTTGGAATTCAGCTGCTTCTCTGGCAAAAAAATTCTTTAAAAGATCTCCCAAGAAGACATGTAGGAAGGAAACAGGTGCTTGCAGGAAAACAGTTGCACTTCTTTATCAAAGCCGCTAGAAGAAGATCATCAATTTTATTCCTCCCACTTGGCGATAGAACTAAAAAAACAGAGGGTGATATTGGGTGTCACAGTGACATCCGAGATGACACATTTGTGAGGTTTCACCCAGGGTTTTTAGGAATCAAACCCACCTAGCCCAGCACGTTATCCTGTACTTAGTCAACTTGTCTCTTTGCACCTCTCATCAAAATGTACTCTGCTGACACGAGCCACTCTTGGCCGCTTCATTTCTGTCCCCATACATGACCAACCACCCTTGTGAGGCTCACGATCATGAGCAGTCTCTACTAGAGGCCCACCAGCTCTCAGAGCCTCCAGCCATGGTGGAGGAGAAGGTGACGCTGCAGGTGCAGAGCCTTGGGTTAGGCTCCACACCACGTGCTGGGGCACTCTGACAAAATACAGCTTGTCACCTTGTTTCATTCCTCTCACCACCATTAACCTAATGCAACCCTGGGTGCTACTTATTTTCTCTTTTTTAAGCTTTGCTTTACAGTACAAAATTGTGTTCGTGTCTTGGTCCTGTGTGATCTAAACATCGCATGTCTTTTTTCATCTGAACACCCCAAACATTGAGCTAAACAACAGTAAAACTGTGCCTCTGTATTTAAAATGTCTGAGCTAAACACAGATTTGTAGATCCTTCAGTCATCTGGTAAAGAACAGTCCTTCTTCTCCCCAGGTTAGGTTTGCCACATTCCTTCACCCAATTTTCATTTATTGTAGAACTCTGTTTTACCATTTGGTAGTGCAAAGAGGGCTTATTGCACCCAACATCGAGTTGAGGAGATGTCAGAAAGTAATGCATAAATAACAGTAAAACACCATCCTTAGAAATGCCACTTCATGATTTTTGTGCGAGAAAACACAGTGTGAGAAAAAGAAATGCATCCTTTCCTGCAATGGTTGTTAACTTTTCCTGTATTTCTAAATCTCAACCTCTGCTGAGTAAGGCCTTTATTTTTATTTTTTTTTTAAGANGTCAGAAAGTAATGCATAAATAACAGTAAAACACCATCCTTAGAAATGCCACTTCATGATTTTTGTGCGAGAAAACACAGTGTGAGAAAAAGAAATGCATCCTTTCCTGCAATGGTTGTTAACTTTTCCTGTATTTCTAAATCTCAACCTCTGCTGAGTAAGGCCTTTATTTTTATTTTTTTTTTAAGAGGAAATACACTGAGTGTTTTGTATTGTTCTGATTTTAACTTTGTTTTTCTGAGAAGGCCTAATTCCAGGGAGAGCATTACAGTCTGTATGGGCTCCATTGTACTTCTCATGCACAGAGGCACATTGCAGATCAAAGCAAGTGAAAATGCTGGGTTTGTTTTAGGTTTCATTTTACAATCAGGATGGTGAATACATCTGTTTGTGTCACTAACCTAGAATATATCATTTTACGGTTCTCAGAGGTTATTTATAATTGAATTATAGGATGTTTCATGATTATTTGGAATGGTATTTACAGAAAGCAATACTAAGCTCAGTAGTTCACTTGCAACAAAGAATGTGAAGAAAACGCCCTATAATTCATTTTTAAGTACCTTCTAGAAATCATATAATTATACTGTATGACGGTGTTGAAAAAGGAAGTAGAAATTTTTAAATTATTTGTATTGTGGTCTTTAATCAAGTTTATATACATACAGGCTCACAGTAACAAAGACTAGGCAGGTTGCAATGAACACGACAACAATTTTTTGGCTTTAGATCTGACCTTGAGTCAGTGCTGGTTTCGTACAACAGAGTGCTTCCCTGATGCACATTATAGACAGATTTGGGAGCAAGAAGAACAGAAGAGAGCTTTATCCTGGAATATTTCCAGGCAGAAGTGGAAGTGCAGAGCATCTTGTAAGCTTGTGCAATTCACAGTGGAATGGCAGAGCCATCAAGGGTCA
>VZRQ01010456.1:68605-90835 GCA_013397975.1 Machaerirhynchus nigripectus
TTTTTTTGGGGAAAGAAAAAATATGTCTCCATTAAATATAAACCATATTTACAGACACCCCACCCCACAAATAGCCTGAAGACCTCTTTAGCCTGGAGTCCAGACAACCTACACAAGAATGTGCCTAAAATCTTCTAGAAAAATCATAAAGAGAAGCAAAGGAAAGAAGGAAAAAAAAATTACAGAAAAAGACTGGGGTTTCCCAGGAAACAGAATTTCTGTTTCATGAGAAATTTTGACATAATGAATATGCATCTTGAAATTGTAATGGAAAGTGTTAACTGTACATACTCAGGGGTATTAAAATAGATACTGATAATCAAGAATTAAAATAATTCTTTAGTGCTACATGATTATTAATCAAGTTATTTATCTTAATAGTAATAATAACGTATGAGCTGTAGCATATGACAAAATCAACTAACAAGAGCATTTTACACTATTTCTATTTTAAAATAATATTTTTTCCAATACTAGTGCTAAAAAAGTATTTTAGTGCTCACATTTTGTGAGAATAATCTGTCAAAACCCACTGTCTTCCACAATGCCTTGTTTCAAGCCCACGCAGGATTTTTGGTGGAAACCTAAAATTTCCCAGGATATCATGTTTTTCCATTTACACTCCTCTTTTTACAGGTAAAGGACAGATGTGTACACCACTGAAGCAATTAGACATCTTTTCCCTGGAGTTCGGATGGTGCAGGCTGATTCTTGCAGGGCTGCCAGAGCCACACGGGCTCTGTGAGGGGAGGATGAGCGCAGGAGACGTTTTGCAGCATCAATTACTCCGAACCAGCAAAGGCTGCAGCACCATCCCTCAGTGCCACTGAAGAACTTCCTGGCACTGGGCTGGGTTTTACAGTGACACCTCCAGCTTGTACTTAGAAGGCAGAGAAGTATCTGTTACTACATGTCTAGGAACCAAGAAAGAGCTGTGTCTGCCCTTGATGCCAGCTGAAGACATGTGCATCCATTCAGCAATAGCAGATTTGTAAGCAGTCCTTTTTTACACAGTTCTTCTGCCCAACACCCGTGGAACTCATTTTCCTTTTGCTTAATTTGCTCACTCTTTCTGGTCTTGCTCACCCTGACACAAACACTTCAGCAAAAGAGGTTCTTTTTAATCCTTCTGCTTAACCAAGCCTTGGTGAGGCTCTGAGCCAAGGAGTGGTGGCTGGTTGACCTTCCACCTTAGGTGTGGTGCTGGCACAGCGTGTTCATCCCCCGGGCACTGAGCTCCAGCGTCCTTCCCTGTCTTTTGTCACCTTACAGGCGGCTGTGTTAATATGCAGCCCATAACTACTTTACTGATGAGACAGACTGCCGAGGATCAATATGTCTCTGCATTTGTCAGCCCTGTATACCCCAGAGTTAACTTCTCAGCTCTGCTGCCAGTGCTCGTGTCCCGCTGTGTAATCGCGGGGAATTGTTGATTCCGTGTGCAGCGTGTCCGTACTCCGGGCTTGGCGGGGTTGCTTTGCAGAACAAGTAAGAAAGATCCAAGTGTCGCATTTGTTTGGCTCCCACTGCTTGAGTAATAGTAGGTGCAGCCAAAACAGCAGAGGACAGCTTGCTTAGGGGGTCACTGCAGCTCAACAGCTCGCCATTGATGTTGTCAGGCAGACTTGGGAAAGATGCCCAAATGCTATCAACTAGAGGACATTGCATTTTAATGAAAGACAAAAAAAAAAAAAAAAAAAAATGAAGGCAAGATTAAAAAAAGAAGAACGGTAAACTCCCTAGTCAAATATAATAAACAAAAGAAGAGATCTAATGGCACTTTTTTTCCCCTTGCTGCTCACTTTTTCATGCCTTTGTCTTGATGCAGTAGCTTCGGGGAAAACAGCACTGGGATTCCTGGGAACAAGTAACACCATCTACCACAAAAACTCTTAATTATAGAACAAATCTTTAAGAGACTTGTACACAATTTCTATGTAATGAATTTTAATAGACAGGCAAATATCTTGAGAGATTTAGATGTGAAGCCTGTCCAGAGGTTTTCTATGTGTTTTGGCTGGGTTTTTTAACAGAATAAAACATGAATTTACCTTTGCATTGCCTTGTGTTTTCTTTCTGTCTTGTTTGTCTGAAGATAACATTGTGCAGAGATCTTGGGGAAATATGGCATGTATTTCACACAGCCCCAGGGGTACTTATGCACTCTGGCACATCACACAGAATTAGGGCTCCAGATCAGGTGTCTCAGGTGTTTTCTTAACCAGTAAGGTTGCAAGATCACATGCATTATGCAATCTCATTATTTTAAATGTGTGAACACAAGTCTGGGTCATGCCACACAGAAGTGGCAGTCATTGGTGACAGCAATACATGTTTCAGATCTCCACACGTGTTTGTAGCAAAGCCTCAGGGCTGAGGGAACCACACACTTTGGAATTTTCTCTGCTGAAAAAGGGCTATTTTCCTTTCCCACTCTGCCAGCAAGAAGTGTTCTGGTGAAATGTAGGAGGCAGAGTAACATTGTTGAGAGAAATTAAGTAAGAGTGGGACAAGCCAAAACAGTTACAGGGTCCTCATGTGCAGTTTTTTGATCTGGTTCACTTTCTACAACATCCACCAAAAGTGCAGAGCCCTGCGGATAAGGAGTCAAAGGGAACCTCTGATATTTGTTTTGCAAGAGGTGGTAAATTGTAAGTACATCTTGACCAGATGTCCTCACAATCCTGCTTCACTTGTACTCTTGTCACCCTGCATGGAGCCTGCTGAACAGATCAAACCTGTGCCTTTTTTTAACCTTAAACAGGGAGGTTGTTCTGGCATCAGGGGCGGCCCCACTACTAGGTGGCCCATCAGCACCATATCCCATCTCTACCTAGGAACCTTCGGAAAAGTATAAGATCTAACCTGTGTAAAGGCCTTCTCATATCTGTCTTCCTAGGTTTTGCTGCATTCCTGTTGTAAGGAAGTAATGGAGACAGGCTGTGGCTCAAAATTGCAGGCAGGTCTGCAGACGGTGGTGGGCTGGCTCTGCTCGGGGTAATGCAGCAGCCCCCAGTGCAGCGCAGAACTTCAGGCAGGCACGGAGCAATTGCATTCCCACAGCCCTCCCCAGGAGCTGATAAACCCCAGCCACGAGACATCCAGCTCCACTTCATGGAGCCCAGTAGTCTGGGAAGGCCTGAATTGCTTGCCCAGGGCACTTCACTTGAGTGGTTTCTCTTGGGCCTACCCTCTTGTCTTCTGAGCTGCCCCCAGATGAATTAGGGTGCGTTTTGATGGTTCCCTACCCTGGGACAACTGTAGTTTATTTAATACAAGCTTCTCACAAACATTTCATTCATTTCAGTGGAAAAATCACAGAAGTTACTTCTCTGAAAAGTAATGAGGATTGAGAAAATCTGGTCCCTTTCAAAATTCCTGATTATTGAAGTACTTAACACCTATAAAAGGTCATTTGTTGTCTTAATAGCTGGTTTCTTCTCCAATTTAACAACTTAGTGTATGTATCTGTAAACAGATGGCGTCTTTCCTCCTACCCTGCCCACCCCCAAAGTGAGATTACGCCTGTTGGTATCAGACAGCAATACAATGCTACCCAGATTTTCACTGGTCTGATTCATTGTCTCCACCCTAACTGAAGTTTTCCCATTGTTTGCAGAAATTCTCGATATAATGGCTTCAGTTTCCTTGTTAATTATTTTTTTTATTAATGATCTTTCAGACAGTTTTTCAAAGAGACTATAAGTCTCTCAGTAAAAGTAATGGGCAGCTACTCAGAGGAATAATCCCATTATAATCAGCTGTACTACTGTTTGTCATTTGGAGTGAGGTGCTAGAGCTCTGACCCTTACTGATTTACCACTCTTCATAATTAGTTGCAGTGATTAAAATGCATTTTAGATTACACTGCAGTTTCTCTCACTTAAAACTTTTTTCTTTGTATTACTGAGGAGAAACTCAAGTTCTGAAGGTGAAAAATTGTCCTCCAGTATAAAACAACAGCAGCAAAGAGTAATGCCATAGATAAGGCTTATAAAAGAAATCAGAAGCAGAGATGCTTGGACAAGAAGTGTTGCTGGGGGCAGAGGGGCTGTTTTAGCTGACAGAAACAGCTCATGAAGGAATTGAGCAGAGAAGCTTAATGAAACTGAAAACGCTGCACAAAACACTGACAGCAGCACATGGAAATAATGAATCAATCTGTTGCATCTGTATCTAATTAAGAATCATTAAAATACAGTCTTTTTCTCTACTGATTGGGATTAGTGGATACCCCACAGGAAAGAGCTAATAAATAGAGTTTTAAAAAAGAGCTAATAAATATAGTTAAATTCAAGTGCCAGCACTTTATGCATCTTTATCTGGGACTGTGATTCTCAAGCACTTTTCTTCAATAACCCCAAATCCAGGTAGTCTCTCTTTCCTGTGAAAGACAGACACAACCAGGATTCCTTTGTAAGGGTTTTCAAGGCAATGTAGAAAAAAAAATTTTAAAAATTTAAAATGGAGAAATAAAGACAAATAAAGCAGAATACTTGGATGCTGCAAAAAATTTCTGGCAAGGGCTGACATTCTACTACATCTCTGTTACAATTAGAAATGTAATTTCTGTAATTTTTCCTTTTCCCCCTCCCACTTCTCTTCTGCCTTTCCTCCTTCTTACGCCTCAAAAAAACCCCATTAAGTTGCTAAGAGCTTCATTTACTTTAAGCCTCTTTGGAGATCTGTTATTTTACCCAAGTGTCTGAATAACCCCTCAGGAGTCTGTATTACTAACTGCCTTCCTACAGCCAGATGATATATACCCTGAGAGTGGAAGACATTCCTGTATTTTTTTTTTTCTTCCTGTCTGCAGAATATATTTTATTTAATCTGGTTTATTTGGTTTCTGTTTTGTTTTTAGTTCAGGGGGTGATGGAGAAAAACTTCCTAGTTGAGGAAAAGGTTGTGTTATCCCTTTTTTTTCTCTTGCCTGTTAGGATACTTTTTCAACTGTGATGGTTTAAATCCCAGGGGAAGCAATCTAGGATCATTTCTGTGATAAAGAGAGGAAGGCTACAGAGTGGAATCGCAAAGCTGTCCCTCACATCTTAGTGGAGCTTGAGGAAAAATGTTTCAGTGCCCCTGTGAGGCCAGTTCTCTCCCCTGTGCTGGGGGCAGCACTGGATGGAGACTGGTGTGACGAGGGGGTGCTGGGAATTGCGCCAGGAAAACACTGAACTGAGCATCACTTGTTGTAGGCGTTCATGGGATGCCTCTGCTGTGTCACCACCATGTGCAGTAAAGAGCATTGTTCCTCTAATGTTCATCTCTCTTGGAACTGCAAGTGAATGTACAGCCCAATTAGTGCAGCAGCTTAAAACAATAAACCCTCCAGAATCTCTGGTGAGGGAACCATGCTTTTATCTATTTGGTAAATAATTTATTAATCACACTGATATATCCTCCTTGACAGCAACAGAGCCAGATAAGTGATGGTTCAAAATCAATTTGTCATGGTCCAGTGTGCACTCAGTGACCTACTTGGTCTGTTATATAGGTCAAACTTGTACATGATGCTCGGATAGCAGAGGCACTTCTTAAAAAAAACAACAGCAACAACAAAACTCACGGCACAATTCAGACTGTGGGACCCTGTGCTGGCTCAGGCTCAGACTCAGCCACACAGCTGGAAAACTTAGCTTACAGAGAGGGTTGAGGACAGGGGCCCATTAGATTAAGTTTTGGGGTCTCAGTCTCTCAAAAACGTCCTGCTCTGGGGGGCAGCAGCAGTATCCCGGGGGTAGGTTCATACTTTCTGACCTAATTCTGTGACCTTGTTGTTGTCACACTGCCCTCTGTCATTGATAACACCCCTAGCATGCCCCTAGTATTTCTCTCTGCCCTGCTTTGGTCTCTGCTTTCCCTTCTCTCCCCCAGTTACAACATCTTTTTTCTTCAGATGAGTGGAAATTCACTCCCTGCTCCGCTTTGTACCCCTGCTGTGGAGTCCATATGAGTGTCGCAGTTTGAAGTCTTGTGTTTCTGAGCAGCCTAGTCAGGTTAAGGAACTACAAGAGTTTAAACTGCTGGGAGACAGAAATTAAAACCTGTGACAGAACTTCTGAGTAGCTAGTTTGCTGGTGTTCCCTTTGTGGCTTGACAGAAATCTTGATTGCGATTTGTTGATGGAATTTGTAGTGCTATCTTTGTATTTTATTAAGGTGTGGTTCAGGGTTTCCACCAGCGAGTCCTGGACAGCTAAGGTGTGTGTGAGGTGACAGGCTGAATGGGCAGTACTAACATGCCCAAAAATGTCAGGAAGTCTTGAAATGGTCTACATGTTGTGTTTCATTCATTTGCTATTAGAAAGACATTTTTCCCAAAATCCTATCAGTAGCCACTATTTTAGGAAGGTGACCTAGGCCTTATTCTTCTGAGGAATATCAGCAAAGCGGTTCTCTGCAGCTGGAGGGAGCCGGGCTTCTGACTGGACTTGTGAGCTTTTCTTGTCTCTTCCCACTGCACCTACTTGGTGGTGGGACTGGTTTGGGGTTGTTTTTTTATGAGAGATTTTGATCTTTTCACATAATGACTTATTTTTTAAATAGATTTTTAAAGAGATGCTCATGATGTAGTGGTGTAGAGTGGAGATTTTCCTAATGCTGGAAACTGAATACATCTTCAATTGAATATGAGGGCACTGAATGTGCTGAATAACCTGCGTAGGCCACTGCTGTCCCACATTCTGCTGTATTCCTTCTGATTGCCTTGAAAGTAGGAGAGGGAAAGAGACTTTCTTTTCAATGACAGGTGCACATCTTTTTAAGGAGTTTTCTCCACACTGCTGCTTGGCACTGCCCCACTGCAGGGTCACAACCTTCCATGCTCAACATCAGGTTTCAGAGCTCCTGCAGCTTCTGCATGGTTAGAACAAGACTGGGGTGGGTGCCAGCTGCACATGGGAGGGATGGATGCAAGTGCAAAGATCCACCCCTGAAGTAAGAGCACAGCAGAAATAAAGTCTAAACCTCTGGATTTGGTTTACTTTTTTCACTTGGAACCTGGATTTTTTTTCAGCAGTGATTAGAAGGAACTAATGTTTTCTAAAATAAAGGTGGTGAATACAGTCTAGTCTTTCAGTTCTTCTTCATTTTAGTGTTATCACCCCATTCCTGTCACTGGTTTTCCATTTGTCCAAAAATCTGTTTCCTCCTTGACTGGCAAGCTGAAAAGCAGCCAGGCTACCAGCAGGGGTATCACCACCACAGACAGTAGCTAATGGGGCTGGAAATAAACCCACCAATGTGGGTTTTCAATTTCTGAAAAAAAACCAGTGTGTACTTTTAATAGATGTTTATAGTCCTGACAAACTCAGGACAGATTTCTTCACATTTTTCTTGCCATCTCATCAGAGGCACAGTAAATTCTGGAAGCCAAGAAGGACCTCTTGGTGGTCGTGGCATGAACTTCGTGTTTGGCCTTGGGAAATCAATAAAATCCCACTCGCGCCACCAAGAGTCTCTGCTAACAGCGTCTCCTCCTGTGGATTCCCTGAAGGGCTCCTGCAACCCTGGCTTTTGTACAAATCATACAATACGCCCTGGAGACAGGATACAAATCTTTTCTAAAACCAGCATCTAAGTAAACAGACAAACCCCAGCAGGCTTTTTTTTTTTTTCAGCACTTTAGAATTGTTGGTGTTTTGTCAGCCTTTAGTAATTTAATTGAAGAGTGATGCAAGATGCAGGCCCAGCAGGACCAAAAATATATATTTTGTGGGATATTTTAATAAGATGAATCTTAATGTTTTCCATGAGGTGTCAGCAGTTCCTTAAACCAAAGCAGGGTTTGCAACAAATGTCTTCTTTTGCTGAGAATTCAAAAGATATTCTTTAAAGTCTACAAACTGCCAGTGAGCTTCAATAGAACAAGTGATCTCAAGGTGTATTTATGTTGCCTGTATAGCACTCCAAAGGATTTCTGCCAGCACACCCCATTACAATGAGTAATGTTTCCTTTAAAAGTAAATGAAGAAGACTTAGATCTTGGTTAATTAAATAATCTTCTCCTTTTTTAATTATTTACAATAGGAGACTGACACCAACCTCCTAGTTTCCCACCCTGAACCTCAGGACATTATTGTGTTTACCTTGATAAAAGCTGAAGGGTCAAAACATTTGTGTTATCTGTCTGTCAGGAAATGAAAGGGCAGAGAATGTGTAATTAAACACAGATTAAGACTTCTACAAGATTCATTAAAAAAAACCCCAAACAACTAAAACCAAACCAAACCAAAAAATAAAAGCTGTTTCCTTATGTGGTGGGGTGTACTGGCAGCCAGTTCTTGGCACAACATTGACAATGGTGAAGCAGTACCAGGTGAGCTCTTATCTCCTCATTTTTATTTATTTCCCATGGAGGCTGGCAGCTTTCCATGTGGAACTCTGTTTATGGCAGATTTATCTGTGGTGTGTAAGCAGCACACTGGCATCATGAATGCCCATCTATCAAAAATCCTGAAGCATCCCCTATGACGGAAGAAGGATGTTTTTGCTGAATGCAGAGCAAAGAAGGAGAATATTAACACTTTGAAAAGAGCAAGCAGCAAGTATTATAGTCTCAAAATCAATTTATGTCAGGCAGGGAAGTGTGACAGGAGGAACAAAGTGCAGAGCAGGGCCAGCTTCTAAGAGTCCACCTAAGTACCAGTCTCCTTGGTGTCTGAACTCCAAAGACAAGAATGAATGTCTCTGTATCAGTCTGAAGGAATTATCAATTCTCCATCCAGTGCTTGACTTTTTTTTTTTTTAACTTGCTTTTTGCTATAGTGTCTTTTCTCACCTGACTTTGAATTGGAAAGTATTAAGGTATAGAATAGTAACTTCATTGCATTTTCATTTATTGTTTATTACTGTAAGTCTAAGGCTTCAGGTTCTAGTTCTGGCATCCGTCTTGGTCTCATTGCAGAAAAAAAACAGAGGGGAGGGAAACTCATTCCTAAATAAGCACACAAATAAATGCACGAATCAGTTTAACTCCTCTCTATGCAACTGGAGGTGCCTTTGACTGTTTTTTTTACTAAAAAAGAATTTTATAGCTGTCAATTTACACCCTCCATTATTCATTCCTGTTCATGCTAGACTTTGTCCTAGGGCATCTATATCTTAAATTACCCTGCTCTGCAGGTGTTCAAAACTGCAGGGCAAGAAGCAACTTCTGAGTACCTGCAAGATCAGTGTCAGAAAACTGCAAGAGATCAGAGAGAATCTGCGTGAAAATTAGTAGTCCCCAAAGCACTTACTGAAGGTTTCCTTTTGCAAATGGCAGCCAAAATGCACCTTTATATTGATATACAGAGGTCAAGACCACTGTCCACCTCTCTTGACTTCAGCTGGAACTGAAGGTGTTCAGCATTTCAGAAAAGGAAGTGAATGTGGACATCCAAGTTATTGACTCTTGCTGAAAGTGTGACTTTATCTTCTGTTCCTCCACTTACCCCTGTTTAAAGAGGGATGAATGCGATTCACCTATCATGTAAATGTTCTGAGGCCTAATTAGTTAATGTGTGTAAATTGCTTTTGAGATGAACAGTGTTAAGTATTATTATTGTTATATTAAAATATGGCCAGCAGCCAACCTTTCCATGTAGCTTCAGGGTAACGACAAAGCTGATCAGCTTCAGGATTTTATTGCTACTGGTCTGAAACAACAAATAGTTTTTGTGCATTTATCCAGAAACAAGTACAAGCAAACAATATAAGTTTTGTCTGAATGTTAGTGAACAGAGAGATAGCTGATATTTACTTTAAGGCAAGTTTTGATATCCCAAAATATTACCTCAGCTTAAACATTCCATGTGATTTTTTTTCTAAGATAAAGGGGTAAATTCAAAGTGAGATATTTAGGTATTCCTTATTCCTTAGTCGAATTTGCCAGTGTTTACTTCTGTCTGTGTGGGAACCTATGTGCAATTTACCATATAGAACAGAACATTTCTTCTGTGTACTGCTTTATAAGGTGAAATTTCATTCTCTAAAATGGTAAAGAGGACTGAAGGAAAAATCAGACTTCACAAGGAATCAGTCAAGAAAAAGAGGACAGAAGAGAAGGTGGTGTAAACTGAGAATGAGACACTGTTGTAGCCCTACCTTCCTATTTCTAAAACCTGATTCCTAGGAAATACAGAAAAGTGTTTACTGTAATCAGCAGGCATGATGTGCTCCAGGATAATCACACAGATCTGAACTAAGGATCTATTTACAGAACACTTTTTCAGGAGTAGTTCTATATCTTGATCAGTCAGTATATTACAGTCCAAATCCAGATATGTTCAATGCTCCAGTATAAGCTAGCAGGAAAAAATACAATGTGATTTCTTCCCATCCCGTCTGTCTTGTAAGTAGTAGCTTCAGAATCTGTTATATGATTTGTTCCACCACACAGGAACATGGTCACTCACTAAAGTTTATAGTTTCTGGTGGATTTTATGCGCTTGTGAATCTTATGCCTTGACTTACTTTGGAATTTACTCTTCATGGCCAAGATTGTCTCATTTGCTTTACAAAAGAAAACCCAGGCAGAAATATGATGATAAAGAGGACACACACGATTTTTTTTTTTTAAGTTATACTGGATTATACTGGGGAAAAAAGCCCTTGGGAAATCCAGAATGGGATGGGTTATAGTCTGGAAACCTATCAAGCAACGTTTCTGACCTTCTATCATATACACTTGGCCCCAGACAGCTGATTTCTGAAGAGTTATGCCATAACCTGCATGTGGAAGTAAGAAAAGACCTTTAGAACTCTGTAAATGATCAATAAGAATAAAGGCGCTTTTTTTCCCCATTAAATTACCCACTTTCATATTTTAGGTTACAGATTGCAGATTACTTTATCTTCAAAAGCAAAATGCAAAGTTCAAGTCATTAGAAAACCTTATAGCAGGACTCTAACCCAAGTATTTGGTCTTTCATTTTCTTTTTCTTTCTTTCTTATCTCCCTTCTTTTCCCATATTTTCTGGTGGTTTTTTTAAGGTACAAAATGTATCAGAATTGCAAGGATTACTTAGGGCTTCTGACGCTCACTGTCTAAAATTAAACTATCCTTGGCAAATCTTTCAGACGTTATGTTTTTTGCTCGTCTGAAAGAAAACTGCCAAATTAATCTTGGTTTCTTTAGCCCCTGGGTCACTTCACGAGACAATTTAAAGTGAAAATAATACATTGATCATCTAATAGAAATTGTTCTGATATTATGAAAAACGATGGCATCAATAGCATATTTCTACCGAAATACAATGCTGAAATGGTTTTAACCTTCAACATCCTGTGTAGTCATAAAACTGTTTAGGTTGACTGGACAACCACTCCTGTAAACACTTCAGTTTTCATCAGGTCTTGAAATGCATGAGTGGACTTCATCCCCTGGACAGAAGTTCTAAACACATCAGAAGTGCAGCAGGCTGTGGGCCACCCTGGACTCCGACCTTACCATATAGAGTGATGTGAGCATCCCATCTGTTTTTCCACAGGAGCTAAAGAGGAAATGTATATGTATATGTATATGTATATGTATATGTATATGTATGTGTATATGTATATATATGTGTATGTGTACATGTATTCACACAGACATGTACGAACAACACTCAGTGGCACTCACAGACCCTTAAATTTAGTGAGAGCCATAAACAAAACTAACTTGCATTCCTGATGACGCTTTTGCTACACATTCTTTTGATCAGGTTTTTTTTTAAATCAGTAGTATCATACTCATGTACGAAATACTGTTTTATTTGTGTAATGACTGTCATTAAAGTATTACTCCATATTCCACTTAATCTTCAGTACAATTCAAATCTTTGAACTCTATAAATATCATCCTTTTGTGACAGATGAGACGTTCTGGAGTTTGAACAAATAATCAGACTATCATTTTGTCCCAGTGGTTAGGCCTGTGAGAATAGTCTACAATATAGCTGGCAAATTCACTTTCTTCTATATTTTGGCAAAGGGTAGGCTGCTGCCCACCAAAGTTTGGTGCCTGACTTGGGCAAAGTCTCACAAAACCTTTAAATACCCAACTCCCAGGCAACAGCAATATAACAGAGCATCCTACACACAGTCCTGAATCAATGGAGACAGAAGTGCTTCTACAAGTGTGAAGGAGGCAATCCAGCTTCTTGCTTTAAATTCCTTCTCACACCATTGACCAAAAGAGGAGCAAGCTTTCTCTACTCTAAAGAGAAACTATAAGGTATGCTAATTACTAACACTTATCTTTCTGATACTTGATTTTCCACAGTGTCTGAGTGGTTTTGCACGCTCACCTGAGACCTGGGAAGACACAGAGAGTAGGCACTGGGGGGAGTTAAATCTACACAAGCTCAAAAAGGCCCCCAGAGCTCAGCTGTATCCTTAGAAAGAATGTCTCCCTCCATCTAATCAAAGCCAGGCCTTTCCTCTGGTAGATGTGGAACGTATTCATTCTGTGTCCAGAATGAATATAGGCAGAGAGAATCCTGATTCTCGCCTATGGTTTGGGTTGCAAAGGCTTGTACAACTTTGGTCCCTGTCTCCAGGACTGCTTTTGTTTCTTCTAGGAGACAGTATAATGTAAAATTTGTAAATATTCTGACAAAGACCATAGTTCCAGGTGAGTGTCTCAGTTAAAATCATCTTTCCTTTCTCCCTCTTTCTGCTGGAGCAAGGACTTTTGCACCTCTGTTTACACAACAGAACACTTCCAGGTATGAAACCAAAGAGCAGTCTTACTTGTCTGGGATATCTCACAGACTGTGGTTAGGTCATTTTCCAAACAACATGGGTTCAGTCCAATTAAAGCTAGATAATGGAATGTATCACTTCCTGAGGGAGTGTTCTGGCCTTGGGATTATTAAACAACAGCTGAATATCACCATTATTACTACGATGATATTAAATAAAGTTAACCATAACTGTAACGTCAACTAACTTTTTGCATTTCTTGGATTTGCATAACTCAAAAATATTTTTGAGGAATCGGGTGTGTCTCAACTTATTCCTGCTCATATGTGGGCTCTAATTGAGGGATAAATATAGATTTCCCTAGAGTATATAAACTCAAATAAAATTAAGTTCTCAGATAATGCTTCTGGCACCTAATGAAATTAGATATCTTAAAGATTTAGGCATTCCAGCCTGGCAAACTAAGTAACTCTCTGGAATTCCAGATTCACTAGAGACAAATTTTCTTAAAATTTTATCTACAGAGAATTTTTTATTTTTTTGCCCACTAGAGTAGTGCAATGTACAATTGAGGGTTGGTGAATATGGTCTTGTCTTTTTAAGCCACCAAATACTGCCAGTATGTTCACAGCTTTACCACCTGATTCACAAAAAAAAAAAAAAAAAGTCACAATGAAGTATCTAGGAATGTAAGAGGAAAAAGGTGGAATTGGAAAAATATATACCCTTAGAAAAGAGCAAAACTTAACCAAGTAAAAACATCCCCACAAACATATCAATATATAGCATTATAAATTTATAAAGCTACAGATATTAAATTTTACCTTTGGCTAAGCTAGGCTTTAACATAAAGCAATAGATCTAAAGAGAAATGTAGACAATTATTCATAAATTGTAGGAGACCACTGTCTCAGCAGGTTCCTTTCTTTCTAATTAATCACTTTCCAAAGAGGCTACATAATTCCTGAGTTGTGTCACCGAGATTGTCCTTACAATAAGTGAAGCAGTTTTAATAGATCAGGAAAATCTTTTTCTAAACCATAGTGATGAAATCACTTGCTTGAATAGGTTTAGCCACATGGTGCCAGTTTCCATTATAATCCGAATAAACTCACCATTCAAATTAAGAACATACCTGTGGTGATTCCAAGACAAATCAGAATGAAAGCAGCCTCTGGGAATTTACATAAGGGAAATAACACTGACGTATCTTTCATAATGCCAGCCATATGCTTCATTGTCATATACAATTTTTTTAAAATACTTTATTGGTGTCTTAAAAATCAGAAAGTTTTGTTATTAAAGGTTAAAAAATTTATAGTTATCTCCAAACCTTCCTTGTTACATTATGAAACAGAAATATGCTATCTGAAATTTGAAGGCTATTATGATGCATCACTGTCCTTGTTTTTACAGAAGACTTATCAGAGAAATCATGCATTTTCAGCCTGGAGTAGCATTATTCATGAATGTGCAAGGAAATTGGCCATCCTGTATCTGCATGTGTTTGCTCAGATTTCAAGCTGACCAGGATAAAGAATAGCTGGGAGCATGATAGGTTACCATTTTCTCAAGGTTATACAGAGCAAGTAGCTTTCCTATTGTTTTGAAATTAATGAAATAGCTCAATGGAGATAACACTTTTAAAAATTAGTATTTTGGATATATGATTAAGACAAATCATAGAAAAACTGAGCTGAAAGGAAATTGTTATTTATAAAGTAGAAACAGTTAATGATAAAAGGAAAAAAAGAATTACTAAGGAAAATAGGAAACACTGAAATTTCTTGTACATCGTTGTCTTTTTCAAGGCTTAAATATTTTGAGTAAATTAGCCAACAAACTCAACTGCTCTGAAAACTTCCTGGGGTGTACCTCGTGGCACACACCAATGGGATACTTCTGCATGCATATTTGGGAAATGCCTTTCGCCTTTGCCATTTCTCTGGGCCCCAGCTGGAGAGAGGAGAGGTTTGCGGAGCAGGGCAGAGCAGGAGGTGATAGTGTGCAACTCACGATGTTTCACTGCACCACAGTGAAAAGGAGAAATCAGTGTCTTTGTACAGTGTCTCTTGGGAAGTTGTAATTTTGGGGTTGTCCTGTTTATCTCACACGGTTATTGCGAAAACAAAAAAAAACCAAACAAACTCCCCCCAAAATAAACAAACAAACAAAAACAAACAAAAAATAAATAAATTGAAAAACTGGTTATTCCCATGTACAATTTGTCAATATTTTATTTTGTAAAATCACAGAGCAGTAGAGAGAAGAAACTCTGGAAGTCATCTGGTCCAACACCCTGCTCAAAGTAAACAGCAGAAGGCACCTTGAGTTTCACTTTACAGTTTGAGTTTCAGGAAAGAAGTTTTATTGTTTTTCTAAAATGTCAAAAAATCCCTAACATGCTTTAAAATGAAGACTATTTTTCTGTTATAAGTAGTATTAATTAAACAAAAGTTCAATTAAGAATGTTCATGAGCATATATCTATAAGACTTCCTTGAAACTTTCCTCTACCTGTGACACTAAACATAAACTTTCTTTTTTTACAGGTCAGATGCCTGACTCCTGTTTAATAGCCATCTGAATAGTATTGTACACTAGAAATTGAACATATTTAGACAACATTAGGTAATTAATACCTTTTATTTCTAACTAATATTAACAAATAATAACTTTTATTTCTAAACTAGTAATGTGTCACTTTAAAGCTCACTCCTATTATCTTTCAATCTTTTTTTTAATTTTAATGTCTTAAACATACCAGTTTTTCCCTCTGTATTTGACAATCTTCTATCTGACACGGTAATGAGAACTGTCAATTTGTAAGCAAGCTCATACTACCAGTGGTTTTGGGGTATTTTGGTACACGGATACTTGTCCAAGGTTCTGTCCA
Source organism: Machaerirhynchus nigripectus (assembly GCA_013397975.1). Lineage (NCBI taxonomy): Eukaryota > Metazoa > Chordata > Aves > Passeriformes > Dicruridae > Machaerirhynchus > Machaerirhynchus nigripectus. The sequence continues at coordinate 84,172 of VZRQ01010456.1, forward strand.
TGAATGAGATTCCTTCTGTCGCGGTTAAACCCCAGCAGCAGCCAAGCCCCACACAACCATTCACTCACTCTCCCACCAGTGGGATCAGGGAGAGAACTGCAAGGGTAAAAGCTGGAAAACGCAGGGTTTGAGATAAAATTTAGTAGGGAAAGAGGAAGCCTGACACAAAAGCAAAGCAAAACAAGGAATTCATTCAGTGCTTCCCGTGGCAGGCAGGTGCTCAGCCATCTCCAGGAGAGCAGGGCCCCATCACATGTAACGGTGACTTGGGAAGACAAACTCCATCCCTCCACTTTATATACTGAGCACGATGCCATATGGTCTGGAATATCCCTTTGGTCAGCTGGGGTCACCTGTCCCAGCTCTGTCTCCTCCCAGCCTCCCAGGCTCCCCCACCCTCCTGGCCACTGTGGCCGCATGAAAAGCAACAAAGGCCTTGGCTCTGTGTGAGCGCTGCTCAGCAATAACAAAAACATCTCTGTATTATCAACCCTGTGTTCAGCACAAATCCAAAACACAGCTCCACACCAGCCACTGTGAAGAAAATTAACTTTATCCCAGCCAAAACCAGCACACGTTCCTAACTATTGTTTTGGGAGAGCAGTTAGGTGGAGTTTCCAGAGAAACCAGATATAACTATTATTTCTACTTTCTAGGTTTACTTTTTTTTAGGGTCCCTGCTGTTTCTGTTTCAGTTTTGTGATATACACTGGCATTAACATGTCTTCTGCTCAGCAAAGTGAGAGGAAGTATTTGCCCAGATGTTTTCTGCAGCTGCAGCTTTGCTGGCTGAGAAGGGGATAGTTCCCTCAGACGCTTCTCATTGTTCCTGCTATTAATTCCTCAAACCTGCTTGTTCCTGCTGCTCCTCCTAATCCTTTTCAGCAAACACAAGCCATATTTACTTAAGCAGCTTAAACAGCTCTTTACAAACCTGGTTCATTTCAAAAGACCTGGGCCAGTTAAACAGGTCAGAGAATTACTCGCACAAGCAGCTCCTCTGCCTGTTTGCTGGAGACAGTTTCTGCCGGGGAGTGGGGCTGAGCGGTGAGAGGATGGTGAAGGCTTCAGCCAAGACAGTAAAAGAAATATTTGGGCAAGGAGAACGGACTGGTAGCTACAAACCTTTGGGTGTACCTCAAAATCTCCTTTGTAGGTTTGATGGGAGAGCTCACTATCAGCCCTGGACAACTATAGATGTGCTTCTACTCTTTTCTGTATTTATCATTAGAATAGGAGAAAGTTTATATCAAAGGGTTGCTTTCAAAGTGATACATTCTGAATTAATTCCATTCTTGTTCTTTGGCTTAGTTTTTCACTTATTACTTCAGGCTCCTCTTGAGTTTTATATCTTTATCCATTTACAGTATTTAAAGGGAGAGATGTTCTATAATGTGTTACAATATTTATCTTCCTTTGTGCAGACAGCAGTAATTCATGACTGGCGCAGCCAGAAGTTACTTATTAAGGCTTTCTTCACTAGAGAAGAAAAAGGTCATAAAGTAGCTCAGTAGGTCTTGTGCTTTATGGTTATAGCTATGTTGTGTCATACACTTCTGCCCCCCTCCCACCCTTGCAGTTTACAGAGTATATCTTTAGTCTTCCTGGACCTTTTGAACAAATATCTGGTGCCATAAACCTGGTGCATTCAAATTACCGCCCTGTTTGGTTTCAAAAGTTACATTATAATATTCTTTAAAATATGTGACTAGATGGGGATCTTCAGAGTCCCTGCTGCCTTATTTATTCCAAAACCCACAAACGCAATACCATCCATATTGCTTATTTCGCTGCTTTCCCTGAGCACTGTGGCAAAATGGAAAATCTGCTGGCCAGAACAATAAGCTGTGGGACACCTGCAGACATGCAGTTTGGACACACATCTAAGGAGTGCAGGTGGGACACAGCTGAGTCACTGCCTGTGTATGTATCATCCACAAAGGTGTATATTGTCCATGAACCTCGTGCTCATGGAATCCTGTCCCAGATGCATTAGCCACACTAACTCTCGTACACACATTGTCAGGAATAATTAACTGGGGATGCTGGGGAATGTCCTTCACTGCCAACATTTGAGAACAGGTGACACCAAAAGGCTCCCAGAGCTGTCCCCAGCTCACAGTGCAAGAACAGTTCCCCAACCCTTTGGCTGTGATGAACCCTGTGGCCTCACTGCCACGCTCAGTGTGTGCCCAGGCCACCACCAGGATACAATAGCTTACACACAATTGCTCCCAAAGCATTTCTGGGAAAAAGGCTGCAGAGCTGTACTTCAGCCAAGGTTCACACCATTTGTACATTATCAGATAAGGAAATGTCATTCAGGAATGCTGAAAGAGTAGATTGTTTTGAGCTGCTAGTTCAGTGACGGAAGATCTTTTGTCAGCTGGAGAATTCCTTAGGATATTTATATGAAAATACTACAGTGTATTAGATTCCTGTCTTAAAAAACCTGTTTCATTGCCTTCATTACATAAAGGGATGACTTAAACAAAAGATTCATAACAACCTGCCCTTCAAGCACCTTTTCTAGTAGATTATTCTCTACAAACTCATCTCTCATGTCTTGCAGTGTTAGCAAGCACATCAAATAATATCACAGTTACTCATCATGATTCAGTAAAAGATATTAAAGGACAAAGAAAAGCCATTCACACATGGGTGTGACAATGAGAAAGGAAGCAAATAGTATTTTTTATTTGTACTCTCAAAGCATCTTGGGACTGCACAAATACTGGCCAAATAGTTCTTGTCAAAAGAGTTTATGTTGTAAGAAGAGGTCCTTCTCAATCTGAGAAGTCAGAGCTAACACTGTTATTATTTCCAGTCCTCTGGGATCAGCAGGACAGATTGGGAATGAAGTTGAATACACCCCTAAATGTCCTTTCCAAATCATTGCAGAGATTAATTTGTGAGTAAGGGAGGTCCAGTTAAGCACGTTGCACTCCTTCATTTTGGTTTATACGTAGCCGTGAAGTCTGGCAGGACTCAGCAGCACAACTGAGTCATGCATAGAGGGAACCAGATGAGTACACTTTTTAAAATGTGCTCATTCTAAAATGCACTTCCAGACTCCTATATTTTTTCCTGTCTTCTCTGGTTGTCTCTTTGGTAATCTGTGCCTCTGAACCATTTGAATGATGAATTTAAGAGATGCTCAGAAATCTTCATGCCTTGGACCTGGTACGTGCTCACTTGTTTTAGAAATCTGACATCCTCTTGAAATAAGATGAATTCCTAGTCAATATCCACTAAAACACCCATTTATACTGTCTTTTGTCTTACAGTAATTGCCACATGGATGGCTTCTGTGCATATTTAGGACTAATACTGATCACACTGCTACCATAGATTTCACTGCCTTTGTTGCAAGATACATCACCTTTAAAGGTTGATCCCATTGGAATCCATGGAAAAAGTCTAGCTGATTTCACAGGCTTCGGAGCAGTCCCTAAATCACTTTGTAGTTTAGTTTTTAAGACAAAATTACTTACATATCTTTCTTCTACAAAAGATTTACTTGCTGCATTGTGCAGCAGTCATTTAGACATATTACATACAAAGGCAATCTCTTTGAAAGTTTGCAATCTTCAGTCCTATCTCTTCCTCCTGGGTATTTTTGATTTGGGTTGCCAAACAGCAAAATTAAAGCTTTGTGATCTATAACTACATGGAGATGGGCTTCAGAAATGTAAACATAAAAGTGACTGCTACATCCCCAGACTACTGCAAGTGCCTTATCTGCTCACAGTATTTCTACTCCATCTCAATTAATCTGTGACTGGCACATGCAATATTTTTACTGAGCACTGCCTGTCTTAACTCCTAGCACTGCTCTTACTCTTAGAGGTTTGTAATTCACTACAATTACTCCTTCCACTCTTCACTTTCATATTCAACACACTGCGCAACTGGCACATAACCCTCCCACCTTTTTCTAAACTAGCAGTTTTTGAAGTTCCAGGGTCACATCATAAATTCAATGCATAGCAGCAAAGCAGTGGCACAGGAAAGGAGTTATGTGGAATTACCACCTGAGATTGGAACCATACTCATGCTGGTGAGCAAAGCTCTGCTAAAGAGCCAGAAGCACCTCTGCCAGACAAGGAGCAGAGAGGTCATGCACAAGCTGGTACTAGAACCACGGTCTCCTGGGGTAGCACAAAATTTGCTTTCAGCCCCTCAGTCAGTTGACAGTTTTCCCAAGAACCCATCATTTGCATTTGCAGAATGTCAATCACAGAAACAAACTGAAATGCTTGACTCCTAGACTGGGACTAGTTGAAATACTATGGCGGTGATGGCAGAGAGGGATGTAAAAATCTGGGTTCAAAATTTGGAACAAGATTGAACAACTTCTTTTCAATGAGCAAGCCTCAGGAAACTCTTCTATGTAGTGCCATTTTAACACTTTTCAGAAGGCAGGAATCACACTGTTTTTCAAGTCAGAATAAAGCTTATGGGTTTATTTCTCTTTGCTAAGATTTGCCCTGGGACTTAAATTTCTCTTTGGGTAGAAGCTAAATGTAGCTGGACGAGATGTTGCTTTCAGAAATAAAGTAACCTTTTGAATTTTGCCATTTTCCCCTTAGCTTCCTCTTATTGACTGTTCCTAACAAGGGGTTTTAACTGAGATTCACTGCCACGCCTCACATCAGCCTACAATGTTGTCAGTGCACTTGGTGGGATCAAGAAGGAGTAGCCAGGAATGAAAGCCTCCTCATAAACCCATTGCACTCTTGCAGATCATCTAATCCATCTTTAGAGGTCTTCCAGGAGATCTCATCCAGATGCTCACAACACTTTTTCCTGGTCCTCCTGTGCAAGGCCAGAGGAAATTACTCTATTTTGGTGTGGACTCCTTCGGTCCCAAGGTATTTCCACACCTCCGGTCTTCCCTGTCAAGACCCAGTAATCTTCACTCATGTGTAGATCTGCAGCCTCTTTGTCTGGACAACATCTAATTTTGTTGGGGCATTTTTGTCTCCTTTCAGGTTTCCTTTAGCTCTTCTCTTTATTGTGATTCTGCCCCACATCTACAACATTTTAGCTCAGATTAACATCTTGGTGTTCATGTAAGATTCACAAACCTATGATCTAGAAAATGTAGAGGGTCTACATCACAAAAGAAAGCCATTTTGTCAGAAAACTGCCTTGGTTGGGCTAGATATGATTAAATGATCTGTTGCCTTTCCCTGATCTTAAAATTAAAGCCAATTACGGTTAAGTGAAAAAGGGGTTTTAACCTTGGTATTTGTTTAAGGATTTTTAAGTGCACTGCCGAAATGCACGCCTCAGTGTACATCAAAACGTACACACATGATGAATCACGTATACAATTATAGGCCTTGCAAATTAGCATATCTATCAAAGATTCTCCAATGAGAGGCTTGAGTGAATCCCCCACCCTGAGGAACTTTTCCCCTGTATGAGGATACAAGAGAGGACCTTGGTGTTTGGGGTTTTCAGACCCCTAACTGTGAGGCTTTTAAGATGTTTAGTCTCTTGGCTTAATAAAATATTAGGTCTAAATTAAGTTATCAAAATTAAAGAATTGTAAATATGTAGGGTAAAAGCAGTAAGAATACATAAAAGCTATATAAAAGCGTATATGAAAGGGATATGAAAAAAAAGGCAAAAAATCATCATGGCATCAGATCCACATCCAAAGGAACACCTCAGATGCCAAATGTTTTGGGGAATATCCCACTGAAATTGTCAAATACATCTAGACTGACACAAACTCAAAACCCAGACTTCCTCCAGGGAACCAGCAACTCAACATTTCATTTCCTGAAAACTGCCTAAATTTTAGGTATGGCCTATACTGTGACAACAGCTAAGTTGTTTGCAAAAACGTAACATTGAACCCTGTATTAATTGGTTACCTGAGATCTATCATTGCATGGCCAGGTGCCTTTTTTATATACAATGGTGAACATTACCTAGAATATGTGTTTAACAACAAAAAAAAAAGACAAAAACCAAAAACCCCCATAGGTATCCCGTGGGTTATAGGAGGCTTGATTAAACTCCACAGAAAGAAAACAAGTCATAACATGAAGGAACACTAAGCTATTGAAAGTCTTACCTTCTGCCAGCAGAAAAGCTTCAGAAAATATGAACTGAAGGACTATGGCCTCAAGGTAACAGAGAGTTCACAAGGCTCCTCAGCTTTGCAAATTATTTTGCTGCCTTTGCTGAAGTTCTCAGAATATAACTATTCAAAACCTGAATGTGAAAAGTAAGGACGTGTAAACTCAATATGAATATTCAAAGAATTCATCTGATGTTTAGTACAAATATAGAAAGGAGAGAAGCAGCATGAGAAGTTGTTAGATCAAGCAACATGTTTGCCTGTCAGACAAATGTGTGTAATCCCAGACAAAGAGCCATTAAGTCAGATCCTCAGCTGATGGAAACTGGCTAGACTTTCCCTAATTTGGCAGAAATTAGCAGAATACCTTATCCTACCCTACCAGTTTTCTCTTGGAAATATATGCTCATATCTATTTTAATAACCTGTAACATGTAACAGGATAAAAAACCCTGCAACCTTCCCCCGCCCATTTAGAAAATTACCTCCTTTCAGAGATGCTCAAGATCCTTAAAAGCTTTCTAAGAAAAACCATGTACTGTATGACTCTGAATAAAACTAAAAAAA
>VZRQ01010456.1:90843-174362 GCA_013397975.1 Machaerirhynchus nigripectus
GAAAAAAAAAAAAAAAAAAAAAAAAAAAAAAAAAAAAAAAAAAAAAAAAAAAAAATGAGAAGGATGTAGAGTGGGGATAAATTTCAGCCTTGCTTTGACATCCAGAATAAGGACTGGACCAAGGGGACTATGTTCAAAACCAAGGGGGTCTTTCAGACATTATTAGGTGTTTCTCTGCACTGTGTGTTAACCAAATATTTTATCACAAAGTGATAAAAGTGCCACAAAGTCAAAAGTATATTTCTCTTAAAGAATGTTTTGTTTTCAAACCACTTTTTAAAATTCAGATTCTCTCTCTTTAAAGAAAAGGTTATTCTCTTTATTTTAACACTTTAATGAAAAATTACTTTCATAAGTGGTTCTTCAATGATGTTGCACCTTTTTTCAATTTTGAGATGTTTTTGCCAAGCAGTCTTTGGTCTTACTGAGGAGTTTTCCTCTGTACATCATTGAATGAAAGTTGGACATAGAAACTTGCATCAGCTCCTGTAAAAGAAACCTTTGATACAGAGATACTACAGAGATATTTTTTCTTTTTTTTTCTTTTTAGGAACATGCTAACAGGTAATAAACTGACTTCACAGTAATAAAATTGGAAACTGTGAAAAAGGAAAGATAATTCTACTATATACCATAAAATGTATGAGCCAATAAAATTGCACATTTCCCAAGAACCTGGGAACTGAGGTAATATAGAATGAATAGAATTTTTTCAAATAATTGTTAATCAAAGCTAGTTCATGGAGTAGATATCTAGTCAGATTACTATTGGTGTGAATGATTAGTTTCATTTTTCCTATTTTGACTACAGAATCAATATTACAGTCAAATGGTTTTGCTTCAGAAGGATTTAAATTTACTTTCCTTTAAATAGAAATAAAAAATAAGATATTGTTTTCAAAACATAAGAAGATAAAATGATAGAAGTATGTCTTTTGTCCCAGGACGTATAAAACAGGTATTAGAGCAAATAGAGTAGGTAAGCACATAATGTGCTTACCAATTAAAACACTGCATATGAAACAGAATAGTTTCCCATCGGAACACAGTTTGGTTAAAATAGAAGGAACTTGTGGTGCAAGCAGTTTGCGAAGATGTCATTTGAAAATGTTGTGGTTGGGACTTACTCGAGCGCAGCATTTCAGTGGGGTTAGAAACTGCAAACCCAGCCTGCTTTGTGGGGCTCCTGTTACCTCTATATCCAATCCCCTGGCTGCCTGTTCGCAGGGAAATGGGTGTCTCTGTCTGCACTGGTGCCCTCCTCAGTTCTCACACGCACCTGGGGAGTTTGCAGGGCGGGAGCTGCTGTATGTGATGCTGTTCCCTGTTTGGGAGGTGGCAAACCAGGTCGGGACCCAAACCACAAATGCTCCTGCACACGTCCCAGCACTGCAAAGTCCTTGGGCCTCTGAAGGAAATACTCTCCTTCATATGTTTGCTCCTTTTTTAACACGTTACATTTCTCTTAGATGAAAATGTCAGGCTCAGGTGGAAGCTCTGATCTGGGCTGTCCCTGGTGACAAACTTCAGATAAAAAAAAGAGAAAAACAGTCAAACTCAGGAGTGCTGCAGGGAAGGAGGAGAGTCACAGCCAGGAACTGCAGCCCAGGGCAGCAGAGAGGGAGGGACTCCTGTGGTGAAGGGGGAGACAGCAGCAAACCTGAGCAGCGATGGAAGAAGCTCTGCTGAGAGGGGACCAATCAGAGTATTCTGCGACTCATAAATCCCACAAGCCAAACGAAATCCAAACTGCAAGGGAAGATTCAGACCACAAGGGAAATTTAAATATTAAGTCCTCCTTCCTGAACTACTGATTTCGAGCTTTCTATGAAAAATCAATGTTCTCACTTACAATATAAATTTATAGTGTTTTTGTTGGGTTTTGAAGAGGTTTTACATGGGGCTTTTTTTTGCTATCAAAACAACTCACAGGGTTTTGTCAACTCAGTATATGGAAAAAAAATTATAGAGGTCTGCTGTTAATATCTGGCCAATTCAGAGTATCACCATTTGATTTTTGCCAGTTTTAAAGATTATCTTAAGTAAAAATGGAACAAAATCTTTGCAAACAAAAGATTCTATGATTTTCATTTCCCTGTAAAGTTTAGGACTTCAATTTTTTTCGTTTGAATGTATTTCAAGGTATTAGAATTTTTTACAAGATAGAAATAATATTTTTTTTCTCATTTTCTTAAGAGAAACAGGTTTAAGGTATGCTTTCTGTCTGTTTATTGCCCTTAATTTCCTTATGTGGTGGCAAATTTCAAGTAATATGGTAGCATATGATAACCAAGAAGTGGAATAGGACTTAATTATCAAGTTTCGTGTTGGAGGGAAATGCTACAGTGGAACTCTTGTTCTAGTGGATACAACAGGGCTCAGGCAAAAGATAAATTTGCATCTAGATGGGAAAAAAATTCAACCAGAGTTGAATTCAACAAGAGTGAAAAACATGCAAGCCTTTAACTTAGGAAGTCTGAGAATTCAGATTTCGTTCACGCCAATGCTCATGGACTAGAAATTGGTTTTTTTGTCAAGAGCTGGGAAGAAGGTCCAAATTATTGTTAAAGTTGAATGTAACTGAGTAATACTTCCACAACATGTACACACAGGAATTTGGCAGAGTATTGTATACTTCAGGGCGTCTAACTGAATAAAGCCTTGTCTAAACCAACACACCTTCTTCCAGGCTGATTTGCAAGTATAGGCAAGCGTAATTGTGAAGAGAAAGACAAAAGATGGACATGAGAAAAATACGATATGACACTGCCTGCACAATAGACAGCTGAAAATAATAATACCTGTCAAAGGCCAAAACAGCTACATGGCTGGGGCTATGTCAGATGACCTATGTTTACACTCTGCTGAGAAAAGTTGCGCCAGTTCTTCCTCGTGAAGCCTCATCTGTGGTGTGGGCTCACTGTAAAGCACCATTTGTCCTTCTCCTGCCCACGGCAGCAGCCCAGTTGTGTCCTGTGCAGCAGCAGTTGGCGGGGATTTTTGCTGACTGTGGAATTGCACCATTTTCACCACTTTCTTCAAATGCCAGTCATTGTCCTTACAGGAATCTGCCTGTTTGCTTCTCAAAATGGCAATGTACTGTCACTAGCCTGGGCTTGTGATAGGGTTTTACTATTGGATTCCCATAAAGTTTTCAGTGATCTTTGTAACTTAAATCATCGTGAGGTCCAGACTGCCACAGGAGTTTGAAAGGTTAATTCATCTATTTTGACAGCATATCTAAATATGTTTATAGGGACTCTCAGCTTAGGAGTACACTTCTCAAAGCTCTTTCAGAATAATTTATATAGGGTCTTCTTGCTGAATGCTTCTTTAAAGGACAGGAAATGCAGGTGAAGTATATGTACAAAAAATCCCTTCATGATTGCTTTTGATTTACTTCACAGTGAAAAATTCTCTAGAGCTCCCTTTTCCTCTGCAGCTTTTAAGCAGTGAAATAGATGATGTTTGTGCTAATTAAGGCAATGATCACTCTATCCATTTTCCAGTAAAGCCTAGACCACAGTCAGGCTATTATTTCTTTGAAGGAATGCAATGTTCTTGGAAATCGTGTTCTAAGTTGCTAACAGGGAAGTATGCATACTCCACAAGCAGATTATTGTTAACATGAGTACATAAATAAGACTTTATTAGCCACTTAATACTAATAATATTTGTTGTTCAGTTTATTGAACACTCAGTAGCTCTACAAAAAAGGCCAAACCCAAGGTGTTTATTGGAGTGCTTCAATTACATTTGTGGGAGAAAAGGCTTTTATATCCTGTCTGATTTTAAAAGTTAAGTACCCCTGTGAATAAGGAAAAAAGAATGATGTGAAAACGATTTCAATTAAAGTACACTATTTTTCACGTTTAAGAATATTTATTTCCAAAACATGAACGTACCAGTGTAAAGTAGAATGGTTTCCAGACAGAGCTTATTTTGTAATGCCCTCAGAAGTGAGATGTAAAGCATATAGCAGGGAAGGTGTTATTTTTTTCCTGTTATGGCTTAGCTGGACTGGATTCTAAAAAGAAAAAGGCTTGTTTGTCTCCTCTGCAGCTTTGGAGTGCTACAGTTAGGGTAAAGGAACAACAGTTGCATTGTCTTCATATTTTGACTTTGGAAATAAAGCAAGTCTAGAAGAAAGGAATGAGAAGTAACTTGCTGTTACTGACTTTTGAGACTTTGGTTTACAGTTCTTAATTTTTCATTCCATTCCAGTAAAAAACCAAAAACTTAATTCCAGCCTGAAGCAATGGATCAAAATTAAACTGAAAAAGTATGAGTTACTAATGAAATAATAACCTTTGGGCTTTATCTACTTTGTTGATGTTTTCTGTTTATCCAAGGAATACAAGCTTCCTTTAAAGATAAGAGCAGAATTTTTCATTATTGAACTAAAATTTCAGAGAAAAACATTAATATTGGACAGTCTGCAATAAAGAACCTCAGGACCTAACCTGTATAATAAATCTCCAGGTCATTTACCCTTTGGCACAAAATTTCCCATTTTCGGTCTTTGGCCAAAAATGGTCTTCTGTTTTTAAAAAAGACACAATTTTTTTAGCCATTTGGTGCTGTAATATAAAGATACAAATGGTCTTGGGATTTTTTTCAAGTATTAGAATTTTATCAAAAGGGGTCACGTAATTTTGGGCATGACTAAAGTGAGATAAAGTTTTTATGGACTCCCACCATCAGTAGACATTGACAACCGAGACTACAAAAGTTTCCAGCAGTGTCTCTCACTGTTTATCCATGAAACACCTTCAGGTCCAGAATAATGATCTCTGTCGGGATGGACAAGTGCATCCAAAAATGCAAAGGGGAGGATTCACAGAGCACCAGGTACCAGACTGCACCAAGAATGGCTCTGTTAGCAGTTAACTCCTTTGGGAAGGACAGGTCCTGACTGTGCTGGCATATTCATTATTTTGGAGATAGTCTCATACCACAGTGACATAAGTCCCAGAGTTTGCTACCTCTATTAAAGAAGAACAATAAGAAAGCTGAAAAAAATTCAAGACTTAGAGAATGCAATAAAACCAGATCATGATCCATGAGACTGTTCCAGCTCCCCACCTTGGGGCCACCACTAAGCTTTGTATGGCAATAACAAAACTCCTCTTTTTTTTGCCCCCACCTATTGCTTACTGACTCCTTGAGTCACAAACTTGCTGTGAGGTCATTGAAGCCCTTGGATAAGAAACTAGAGGAGAATGAAAGCTTGCCCAGGTGGACAGAATCGGGGCTGGGGAAAAGTGACCTGGAGAGCAGTGGTGCTGTGAGGAAGGAGGTGCACCAGCAAGATAATGCCACTCTCTAATAACATCATCCTGCCACTGGGGAAGAGGCCACCCTGTCTGCCCACAGCCAGCCCCGCAACATTGTGACCTGGATTGCTCCTATGTGTCACTGCCTGGATCTGCCAAAAACATTAACAAAGTGATATCTTAAATTATGTCAGCAAGGGATGTGGGTCTTCCAACCGGAATATAGGAAATTCCCTATTGTGTGGTATGTCTGGTAGTACTAATAATAGGGTGGAAAGTCTCTGCTTGTAAAAGTCAACTTCTCAGTAAGAGAACTATTTAAAGAGGTGAAGTAATTGCAGCTGGCACAGCAGCCACATGGTACCATATTTTATGGTGATTTCCAAATGTGTTTTTTCTTCAGGACGTTATTTCCCACAGTTTCAGTGAAGGATGCTCCAAGAGAACTATACCAAAGCAACAGAAAAACTTTCAGAGGCACACACAGCATCATTGGCAGCTTCGTCTCTTTTCATTGTAATTATCCCAAGCATCTTTTTGACCTTGCTTCCCTTAAGAGGAAAATAAATACCTTTGTCTGCTTGGATATGAGTCTGTGTACAAATGGTTTTTAAAAATTCAGACAGACCATTCCCTTGCACACAGATTTCTCCCTGTGGAGAGGATGAGAACATGACAAATACTAGTTCCATTGCTTATTGCTCTTCTGGAAAGCACCCAGAGTTCCCTCCAATTAGTATAAGAGGAGCAATATACCACAGAAAGGAGGCCTCTGCCACTAAGAGGACAGAAACTTCCATCTTTATGCTTAAATCCAAAGTGCAATCCCGTTTGTAACATTTGAAAAAGATCAGGACTTCCTGAACGAGGTGCAGATTCCACAGGGTGGTGTGTGGTATCCATACCTGGGCTGAGTGGGACAGAGGAGCAAACTCAGCAGTTCACTGCTGCTGCACGGGGGTGATGCCACTGCCCCTCCTCAGTCACCCACCGGCCTCCCTCTCTGCTGCAGGGTCACTCCCCACACTGCACCCCAGCACTGGCGTCTGTCTGACCCAGCAGGCAATGGGTTCCCACTGCTGCACCAACTGACAGCTGGAGCTGCAAAAAAATGGCAATTGCTGTTTGCAGCGTTAGCAAGCTGAATTATCTTGGAGGGTGATCAGGAAGCCTGCAGAGCTGATACAGGACTGGAGAGAATCCTCAGAGAAAGTGGATGGTAGAGATGGAAAGGAAGCAGGAGAATTCCTGCTTTTGAAAGCCTGGAGCTGGCATCAACCATCTCACACCATCCCTCCCTGGTGGACAAATGCTGCCCAGGTTGGTGTAGCTGGAGAACCCCACAGCCAGATCCTGCAGCTGCCCTGTCTCGTCAGGAATGAGACAGGGACATGACTGGTCCCAACACAGGGCACATCAAATCCCCCTGCATGGGATTCACCCACGCAGGGCGAGTTAAACTGTGTCTGTGAACATGCAGCTGAAGCCTTTCTTTGCTTGTGGGCCCATAACATGGTGCACTCCTGAGAGAGACCCTGAGACAGTGACAGCTATGGAAAGCAGAGGTGATGGTGAGGAGCAGCACTGCCCAGGGAAAACAGGCTGAGAGACCTGCTGTTAGCATTACTGTAAGTTTCTGTAATGGCAGTGCACATCTTGTTCAAATGCATGGAATTTCTCTTTAAAGCAACAAATACTTTTGTCTCCAACCCATAAGCAGAATAATGGGAAAATAAAAACATCTCTGCAGGCATATGTTGTGGGCAATAGTGCCCTGTTTGCAGGTGCCAAAATGGCATAGAAAATAAATGAACAAAATAATTGCCACCTGGGGCTAAACCACAGCAGTATAGACAACTATCACATGAGAGTATGGTTTACTTTTTATTCATACATATTAAATAAATAACAATATTTAATCTTTGTTAAGGGAATGTTTTCCTCTGAGAAATTATCTCCTTTTGGTTGTTATTGGTAGTGTTTTAATTTTGTTTTAATTTTTGTAAGACAGAGAGAGATATGTGCAGCAATATGTGAAAGACATACATTGAACATGCCTAGAGCTTCAGCTGCCTGTACCCTACTTACACATCCACTGCAGGCAAATCACTGTTTCTTTAACTTTTCAGACATTTCAGTGTTGCAAGCCTGATCATGTTAGGCCCAGTGCAAGTTTCATTTCCATTGAGGTCAGCCACTTTACAGGAAGAGATGGGAGATTTCTCTCATTTCAAGGACAGCACATCACAGAATGGGTCAGGTTGGAAGGGACCACAGTGGACATCTGGTCCAACCTCCCTGCTTAAGCAAGGTCATCCCAGAGCACACGGTGCAGGATTGCATTCAGATGGTTCTTGAACATCTCCAGTGAGAGAGACTCCACCGCCTCTCTGGGCAACCTGTTGCAGTGCGGGGTCACCTGCACAGTGAAGAAGTTCTTCCTTATGTTCAGGTGGAATTTCCTGTGCATCATTTTTTACCCATTGCCTTGCATCCTATTGCTTGGCACCACGGAGAAGAGCCTGGATCCATCTTCGTGGCACCAACCCTTTAGATATTTGTACACATTAATGAGGTCGCAAGTCAGTCGCCCCTTCTCGAGGCTGAACAGGCCCAGCTCAAGCCTTTCCTTGTAAGAGAGATTCTTCAGACGTCGACCAACTTAGTAGCTTTCCTCTGGACCGACTCTACTGGAATGTAACCACACTCTTCATCCCCTTTCAGAACTAAGCCTTTAGTTTATCAAGTGTGAAAACATTTATTGAAAAAAAAAAAAAAAAAAGGAAAAAAAAAGCCTGGAAACAATCTCTCACCATCCTGCAGGCAGGGCTGCTTGGTTTGCAAGACCTGAAGTGTTCAAAGCCCCACAGTGGTGTGGTAGCAGAACCAGGTGGCATCTTCCTGGAAGGGAGATGTCAGCCTGAACCATGCAGCAGTTATGGGGTCACCCCTTGGCACAGCTAGGGATGCATGGTGCAAACAAACATGGTCCTACGGACTGTGATAAACACAAAAAGACAAAGGATATTTGTAATAAAAGGGTATAACAAGTTTTTAATTGTTACAGCAGCATCACCTGCCATTAGAGGAGGTTATTCCAATTTTCAGTCAACTACATGGTATGCCCTGTCCTGCTCAGAGAGAAAGAGCTAATATGAGTGAGGTAGAGAGCAAACAAGAGCATGCATAGGGAGCTCTAAGTGCTCAGACTGGAGGGATTCATCATCTGGTCTTCTTATAAGGTCAGTACCTGTGTAAAGCATTCAACTTAATCAGACAAAGGAGATTTCTTACAAATGTCAGCATGGATCCTCTTTCATAACTGTTCTGGCCTTATGAAATGGAGTCCTAGGTATGTTTTTTTAAAATTTAATTACACACTCCTTAGGATGCTCATTAGCTCATCCTCGGTAGCTACAATTGTTTCCCACTTTCCATATTACAGAAAGAGAGACTGGAAATATTCAAATCATGCTGCTGATCTTGGTAAAAGGGAACATCACACCTACCAGGTCTGTAACCTGTAAAAGATCAACTTCCTATACTGATATTAGGAATTTACTTCTTTTTCCCTGGTCCATTGTTCTTTAGTGTTTTCCATAGGACAATCTTGGGCGTACCTTTACTCCTATTATGTAAAATATCAAGAAATTATCTACAAAAACAGTCATCAAATTTCTTTAAGCCTTAAGTAAAAATGTAGTAAATGAACACTTCAGACCTCTGAAAGGCTGCACATGTCTTAGAGCAAACAAAATGGGTCCTTGTCTTACTTTTATGGTCTACAAAACCTTAGTCATCGATGGAATTCTTGGTTGACATTCCAGTTAGCAACCAGTCAGGAAGTTGGACTAAGAATTTATTTCAGCTCTCTCCCAGACTTAAATTTAAACAGAACAGTGAGTAAGAGTCATATCTGAGCTCTCTGAATATGGGGCATTGTGAAGAGTGAATTCAAGTCCAAATCTTTTACAGTTCTGAAATATAAATTCAAGTCCAAGATTTGAAAAGGTCCATTTTCTTATAAAGTTACAAAGAGGCCTGGAAGGGACGATAATTTCACTTTCCTTAAATGGTATTATTTTAATTTCTGCCACAGGAAAATAAAAGTTCTTTCCATGTTGCAGCTGAGGTTTTAAACAGATGACATATCACACAGATCTAATTTAGATGGGGGAAGCCCAAGGGATAGAAGAACTGAACAGTGCAAAATGAATCCCAAATAAATAATAGATTAGAAAATACAATGGAACTGCAAACTCAGTCTAACTGATCTCAAAACTGCTGTTTGCAACACTGGGATACTTTCATCACTTTTATGTTTCTTAATATGTCTTTCTCCATTTCAGTGTTGTGAACAGTCTATAATCCTTTTGTATGTTAAATAACTATACATTCTCCTCCTATTAAGCCATGTTTCTTGCTCCTGTGGACAATACCTACTGTACTAATGATTAAATAAACACTGTTTGTCATTGAGGTTTTGGCTCCTTTTTATAGTTGTTGTTTAATTCTTATTCACACGCTGCAATGAATTAATAACATCCTGGCCAAAAAACCTCTCAACTCAGCTGGTTTGTGAGACCCAGTTTATTCTTTGACAAAAGTTCAAAATATTCCTTCAGGTCTTTCTGCATTTTTATCATGGTACCACATTCATTTTAGACTATCAAACTAACTTTAATTTTATTTTCATGACTTCATTTCTTTTTTAGCTGACGTTCCCATTTCTCAGGCTAAGACAGCTAAAAAACTAAATTGAAAAGGAAACACTTGATTATGGTTGATTAACAAATTGTCATGAAATTCAACTGAATTCTTCCCCAACTTTGATAAAATCATAGATTTTTTCAAGGTCTTTTATCACTTGCATATAATAGAGATTTATTCTGCATATTTTAACTTCATTTAACTAATTCTTTCAACACATCCCTTCTACCATCTTGTTAAAAGATGCTTTTAAGGTTACTTTTTTGAAGGAGGGGAACCATCCCATCAAGGTCCAAGGCTTTGAGTGGTAATGGTAAAACACCAGTTATTTGTTTTATATATAAACCCTCATCTTTATTAGTACTAAGTTAAATTACTGTGACACATTGTGCTTAACAGAAAACATATTATGCTTAACAGAAAACACAAACTCTTTATAAAGCTTGGAATATAAAAAGACAAAACAAAATTTTTGACATGACAGGTATTATAGATGTGAAGAATGATAAGCACAATATTAGGTACATTTCAATGTCAAACAGACCCCAACATACTATTTTAGATTTTTCTTGAGATATAGAGGACTCCATAATTTTGTTTAAACAAAGTGACATAAAAAGAATACAATTAACACTACAAAAAAAAGGAAGAGAAAATATATCATGGTTACTTAATTGTGTAAATAAATATTTCGATAAGCAAAGAAGACTTTGTGAATTGAGGACTATACCAGAGTTTGGTTTCCATTTCTGCTTACACTACTGGCTTACCTCATCTTTCTTCATTGTCCCAATGCTAAATAGAGGAGAAGAAGACATTTCCATCACCTAAAAGACTTCCTTATGTCTTTTGAACACAGGTGCCTATAAGCTTAGTAATGGTTAAGTTATATAGCAGCGAGTGGAAGATCTTTGTTTACCCTTCCTCACTATCCATGCTGATCACTTAAAGGGATGTCCCCAGGGGCTGAGATTTTCCATGGATATGTTATTTCACAGCCTGCCTGACATGCTTCTCAAAAGCCTGGCACATAGGGGAAAGATGTAGTTGCATTGTATTTTTTTTATTTATTTCATTGGACAGAAGAGGCACGGAGATAATAATAATTTTAAACTTCCACTCTCCCATCAATCCTATGCATATGTAGAAGTAAGATACTCCAAAGTCACGAAATGACAAGGTAAAGTTGTACAGGCAAGGTTTAAGTACAGTCCTCAGCACCAACACATTGTGATACAATTCTTAATAATATGACCATGCACTGTTTTTAGCTCCCACAGGCAGTAGTCTTGAGTGGAATAATAAAAGTTTGTGGTGGGGTTTTCTTTTCTTACACTTCTTTTCATGCCTTCTTTCCACCCCCCTTCCTGAAGTGCATTTGATTACTTCCAGTGTGACTACATTAAAATTAAACAGCAATAGACAATTATCCAATCAAGTAATGACTTCCAACAATTCAAAAATTCCTCCAAGCTAGGTAATAACTTAGCAACTGAAAATGCTGAAACATTTGGAATTACTTACACATACGACCTTGTATTTTGAATTGCCAACACATATGACCTGGCATTTTCTACAAGTTTGTTTTCTGGTGTATATCAGGAGCATTCTGTAACATCAAAATCTCTACCTATAGCTCCACTATGAATAGAAACACATTTCTTTCAGAGTGGGGGTGTCAGAAAAAAAACCCAACAACCCAAACCAAAGGGCTTTCTGAATTAATTCAGCTGATAACAAACCAGAAGATTCCATCTCTCCATTTTCTAATTAATTAAAAAGCACAAGTATGAGTACATCCAAAATGAAAAATTCTTGTGGTGTGAAAGGTTTCATCAATTAATACATAGAACCCACAGCTGGGGCCATTAATTACCCTGTTAATCTCTTCCCTTTCAAAGGGCTGACTCTTCAGCTGACGTAAATCAGTTGTGATTTAGTATTTCTTTTCCAGGTTGAGGAAGTGAATTGAAGTGTCTTTGGTAGACTACTGTCCCCATTCGCATTATGTTCATACATCCTGGTAAAAAAAATAGGATTTCTGATTTTTTTTTAATATAAAGCATGGATATCATTCCCTTGTAAAATATGCCAAATAGACAAAACACCAAAAGAAAGTAAAAAAGATGTTTCTAGTTATATCTTCTATTTTTATACTATTATCAGGAACTTTTCATCTTCTTCCAGATGAGCAAAATGGGGCATTTGTTATTTCAGCTAATGTGGCAGGTCCTATATTCTTTGTTCTTCAATTTTACCAAATTATTGTGGTCTCTGTCTCTCTCTGAAGTGCTGTCTCCCTGCCCACACCAGCACATATTTATAATTGTGATCCTTCTGGTCCCCTGGTGTTCGGCTTCCTGTTTTTAACTATTGTCTTCCAGCTTTTTATCTACCTAACTACACAACCATATTGTGCAAGTCTCCTAAGGGGATTTTACTGTCCTTCTGACAAGAGTGTCAGGTTAGGCAAACCTGTAGGGGTAACACCTGGAAGATCAGGAGTTGTCCCAGACTACATGAGGGTGTCTAGGATTGGCTTCAGCTATGGACAGCACTGCTGAATCCTATTCTTTACAAAAGTGGGTCAGATACTAATTAATCTTGGTTTAGAATAGAGTAATTTCTGCACTATCTGCTTTTTTTTCTGTATTTTTTTAACAACTCTTAAACAGTTACCTGCTGCTGCTGTGGCTCCACTCTCACCATTATCTACGAGCCAGCAAATTTGAAGCCATTTGGAGAGGTCTAAATGAGCTCAGCCATTCCAGAGGCTATAGCTCAGATACATCCTGAAGTGCCCTCCAGGGGGAAATCCAGAATTCCATACATGGAAGAGTAAGAAATCTCCTAGTGTCAGTGTTTGTGGAAAAACCGTGGTGTGCATCCAGGGAGTGTGAGCTTCCAGAGGTATCCTGAAGCCATCAGCTGCCAGGGTGAAGTCAGACTCCCTACCTGATCCCTTGGGTCTCTCAAATGACCCAGGCCCTCAAGAGAGATGATGTTCATTCAATCCCTTAAATAAGAGACTCAACAAAGGGCGTTGCATTCTTTGGGAAAGTATTCTTGCCACTTCTGCAACTTAGGCAACATCTCTGCCAGTGCATTATTAAAAGAAATATTATCTAATCCCTGACATGACACTGATTCCCAGTATCTTAAAGACAGCCAGCTGCAACTATCAGATAAGCACTAGGTCCAAGCAGGAAATGTATTCTGAAATACATTCTTTCTTCAGGACTTCGGCCAGGCTGGCTCACTGTGTTAGCAGCTGTGAACCCCTGTGGAAGAACTTGACATCCCTGTATGTGGTGTATAATAAATGCCTGGCATCTAAGCCAGTAAATTTTTGCTCATACAACCTCAGTTTTAAAGCACACAAGCAGTTTTCTTGCATCTAAATTACTTATAGTCTAATTCTAATAAATTCCTAATTTAGAAGGATTATATATGTGGAATGAACAACTAAGACGAGTGACAGAGGCTAAGACCTCTTACGACCAATACAACTCAGTGGGTGTCTCAGGTTCAGACTGTTTTCCTTGAAGAACTCATGTCCTTGGGAGCAGATGCATGTCCTGAATAAAGAAACCCTCATTGTAGATTGTAATCTCTGGTGAATCATGCATACCACATTTATGAACATAAGACAGGAACTTAAAAAATTTGGCAAAGCATAAATCTCATGGATATGTTCAGTAGACACTGAAGGAATATAATCCACCCAGCCATGGAAAGGCAAATATGACTGAAAGTACTGTCCCACTATAAAACTGTCTGCAAGCTCATATTCAGGTATTTTAATGAAAACCTACAGAAATTTCAACATCAGTGTTGAACAGGTGGTACATAAATGGTGTTGGATAATACTAGGTCTCAAAAAAGCAGTTACACCCAACCCAGAGGAAAATATTTCAGTAGCTAAACAAGATAAGAGTAAGTTAATAGTAAACATTCACTATTAGTAGATTAGATTGTATTAATGCCAGTTAAATTCAACAGTTGAATTTAATTGTGGCCACGCTTTTTACTTTAAATGTGTAGGTGAACATATCTGTTTTTCACAAAAGCCCCTTATGCTAATTCTTATAGGGGGACTTTCAAATTTCTGGTGTTTTCCACTCCACTGAGAGATTTTTAGGTTTTCTATTAAACTGTTAAGTATATAAGCAGAGCCCAGTATCATACCTGCTATGTGAAATACATGGAGTAGGGTGAAATTCCTAGAATGATAAGTTCCAGGTGGTATTTCTCATGATATAACAATATATTTCCTTACATATTTTACTTCAACATGAACTCATCCAACATTCATGTGGGTGCTTATTTGCGGAACCCCTCCCAGGAGCATAGGGCACCCTGCTATCACTATTTAACCATTTGCTTGTGTAGCAAATGGAAAGTATGGAGATATGCAATTAACCCTCTCTCTGTCACTCTTAAGGAGAAACCATAGAAACAAGGTTGCATATGTAGGCAGTCCATTACATTTCTGGAGTTAGGAAAATGATGCTGGGTCTGAAACAGCTTACTTCCAAGAATACCAGAGAAAATCAAAACAGTGCACTGACTTGACTTTCTGCTGTCATGTTTGAGTGCTTAACATGCTGTTTGCAGGCATAAAACTAAGTTTCATGAGTTTAATTGTAACATCACAGTTAACTATATGTCTAAAGAAGTTTTTGAGAGCATTTATATGTTAAGCCTTTCCTCCAAGTCTCTTTTTTTGGGGACACCTAAGACAATTTCTCTT
Source organism: Machaerirhynchus nigripectus (assembly GCA_013397975.1). NCBI lineage: Eukaryota > Metazoa > Chordata > Aves > Passeriformes > Dicruridae > Machaerirhynchus > Machaerirhynchus nigripectus. The sequence goes on from VZRQ01010456.1 coordinate 105,583, forward strand.
GGTGTGTGATGAAGTTCTACATTACTCTGGGTTTCCCTTGATTTATAGGACTCGGTGCAAAACTTTAAATCTTTTCCAAGGTAAGCCTGGTGGGTGGAATTTCTGAGGAATCCTGAAAGCCCAAGTCTTGTTCACCTTCAATAAAACTTGACTGTTTTTAAAACACTCAGTTTCTTCACGGTGAAAATAGTTGCCTTATGGAATTTACTAAAGTGCTGTGGTTAGACTGAGACTGTTCTTTGCTTATCTACTCTATTTGTATTGTTTGGTTTATTACTTCCTGCTTAAAACATGTAATAAATTTTCTCCCATATAGTTTTGCTGGGTTATTTTTTGATAGATTGTTTTTCCAATGGTAAAGTGGGATTCACCAGGTTTCCCCAAGTAACCACTTTCTGTGGAGTTAAACCTTTTGCATTTATTGCTCATTATGTGTGCAAAAGTTAACTTCTGCAATTTTGCTGCTTTTCCACCCTTGCCTCCTGACAGCAGTGAGACCCAGACCCACAAAGGAAATGAGTCACTGCCACGCCGACTGCCTAAGCAAACACTGGGGAAAGTGTGCTTGCACTGATGATGAGGTCCCTCAGTGACTAAGTGGGATATCTGTGAATCACTGTGATGGGGCAAAACTCCTCCTAGGTGCAACATCAGTGCCTGCTTTGAACTGCAGCTGCTAAACACTGGGAATAAAGTTCCAGTCTCACTTTTACTTGTGTGAATCCAAAGTAGGCCCACTGACTTCAGTCTGTATTTATGCTATTGTGGGCTCATCCTACTCCTATTTGGAAAGTTTCCACTGATTTTAATGAGAGTTGGACTAGACCTGGAGTCATTTCTTTTGCAACAATCTGTTTACCTTATGTCACATTTCCTTTTCAAGTGCATAAACTTCATTACTGAACATTCATTGAAATGAAATTAAACATCAAGTGAATCATTTATGCAGACTACAATAGCATGAAGTTAAGAGTTTCCTTATGCCAAAGTATTAATTTTAGGTTATTTCCAGGTTCAGTTTCTAGAAACTTATAATAAGCATCTAAACCTTGAAATCAAGCTGAGCAACTCAATGTCAAAGTTACCATTAAAAATATTCAGGACATCTATGTTAACATTTTAGCTGAAAGATCACAATTCATAAGTATTTCCAATGACAAAATATGAATTGGAAGTGATAATAAACATTTTTCTGTCACCAAATGGGACATATGAGCATTGGTCTGGATAGTGCCTTGCAGTCTCTGAGTCCACATCCTTGGAATGGGAAGAAGTAACTTCAGTCAATGTCAGCTTCACAAGGTTTCTCTTCTGCTCAACACAGCACTAACATCCTGCACCAAATATTCACCATCAGCCTATAGGAGATACTATCCTTGAGTTAAAAGACTAAATTTCCAGCTAGAGAAGGAGATGAGGCAGGATTAAGAGCTTTACCAGTATCTACTTTACTAAAGAAATCTTCCAGGTGATGCTAAGAAGGAAGTCCTATCCCTGCTACAAAGGAGGCCAAAAGAGAAAAGCAACAGTCTCCACCTTTCTAACCTAAGGGAGATATTCTTTCCTTCCACCCAAAGTGGTGATTCCTTTAATCCTGAAATCAGAGGGGATCTAATGTCAGTAAGAGCAGCAGACATCAACTTACAGCCTATTTCCAGCTGTGGTTAAACTCTAATATTTCAGATGACAGAAAGAAGTTAGAAACCCAGAAGTTAAATTATTCAGTCCGTGGGAGTGAATTTAAGATAATTAAAACCTGAGAAGACAAAATTAGACGTAGTACATCTGAGGAAGCTAATGGGAACCCATATCAGAATATTCCAAGGTGGAGAAGGCACACCATCCTTTCTCCTAATTATGGAACAACTTCTCTGTTCAGTGGTTTGGAGAACTCTCTCCATTGTCTACCTCAGCCTTTTGCAAAACAAAACGCCATGCCCTATAATACTTTCTCTTCACTATCACAGTATCTCAGCAACTTAAAATGCCTAAAGTGTTTGTTCCTGTAATGCTCCTAGGAGTGCTATATACCTCAAAAAGGAACTTATGGGCAGTGAGTATGAAGCAAGAATTGCTCTCTAGAAGCTTTGGGCGTGTCTCTGTTTATTGAAAGGAAATTGGTGCTTTTGGTGATTCAGAGCACCTGACTAAAGCAGCAGTTGTATAATGTGGCAGTCATGATTGCTCTTTGGAGGTGCTTGCTTCTCTCAGTTATTCACAGAGATGAGCTCTGAAGACACTTGTCTAGCCTTTGGGGGCAGGTCAGTTCTTTCTGTATTTCTGCCCCACAGCAGGGTAATAAAAATATCAGTCCCATTAACAAAAAAAAAAAAGTATGTAATCTAAATTTCACAGAATCTGCTTCATGATCCCATTGCAGGTGTGTTCTGTCACTACAAATGGCAGGAGTAAGGGGCAGGGAGCATGAATAGATCTAACCAGGATTCTTTTAGACAGGGAGGAGGTTTGTGTGACCACTCTGCAGAACCGAGACACCAGCCTGGATCTGAGGGTCAGGCTGTGCCCTGTCTGGTGGCACATCTATATCCTACACGCAGTAGTCAGAATTATCACATCTGGAAGAGCTACTGTCTCTGGGCAAGCTGCAGCATCCTGCAAAATCAACATTACAGCAGGCCTGTTACATTATCTGCATTATTAACTGGGATTACATCGCTGTCCTCATTTTATTCCAGCAATTCCTAGGAGAGTCTTGGTTTGAAAAAGTATTACACTACCCAAGTCAGGGAGGTGCAAATCCAATGTCAGCAGGTGGATACAGCAGACACTCTGGAACAGACCAAGGACTGGACAGATTTTTTTACACTACAGGCTAAAACACAACTTTTAAAAACTAAAACCTGTTGTTTTGTTTTGTTATTTTTGGGGTTTTTTCTCACTTGCACTAGCAGTGAAATCAGCAGCTTTGCTCTAGGTTGATGCCAGTTTGGAAAGCTGATCTTGTTTGCTTTTACTAGACATATCACAAACTACATAAGCATCATAGAATCCCTGCTATTATAAGATGATGCTCCTGGTGAGAAGGTCTAATTCAAGAATTTACAGTAAAAATGAAATACTTTATTTTGCATTTGTTCTAAAGATCATTGATACAGTAATAACATGTGTTGGCTTAAGTAAAAACCAGTGTTAAAGTTTGAGATAGCATATCCTCTCCAAACAAAAAGGAGGTATTATTATTCAAGGCCATCCCCACCTGGTATTATTAACATCTTATGGCAAAATTAATTTACTTTTAAAATTCCAGTTGCCATAACAACTTGGTGCAGCAGTTCATATGATTTAATGAGATTCCAAAATATCTATTTCATGAAGAAAAAACGAACATGAATGGAGAGGAACTTTTTTTCACAATTACTGTATTTAAACATTAATATCTAGTTGATGAAATTGTTTCCTGTAGAAGCAAAAATACTCTTATATTCAGAGCTGCTCTACTCCCTCTACTATGTAATCCTTGGAACCTTCACACTATGCAGCAATAGTGACTCAGTTTAAGATAGCTGCAGACTTTACATCAGCTCAATGAGCCATTGTCTTTGACTTTGCACCCACCAAACTTCCCCTAAAAGGATGAGTGTCCACAGGGGTTTGCTCCTTAGCACCACAAATATTGTTGTGTTGAGAACTGCTGTCAAGGATGAACCACACAGTCATGTAATGCAAAATACCCCAACCTGTTTTAATGGTCATAACCATCATCCACTTATTTTCTATGTCTTAATTCTATATTTGTAGATAGACAGATAATACCTAGATCAGACCAGGGCAGCAGCCTGGAACGGGTGCACTGGGAAGGCAAATGTGGCCTCCCCTCCTGCCCTGTCCAGCCTGCCAGCCTGGAAACCTGTGACCAGCACCATGGTCCCTCTGCTTGCCTGTATGCAAGGAGCAGACTCTGACCCTCCTCTTTGCCCACAAGGATTTCTCCTGTGGCCTCCAGCCTGTACTAGACCTGTCCAGTTTAATCCAAGGACTTGAATTCCCTTGGGGAAGAAACATGTTTTTTTGTTATCTGCAACACAAGAAATATTATTTAACCACCTCAAAAATTAATAATAAAAGTAAAAATAGCCACAGTACTAGTCCTCCAAGCACATATGAAAACACCAGTCGCAGTAAAGAACCCATCATGCACAGGTGATAAGCACAGAAGTATCACAACAGGTGAACTATCTCATACAGAATCTTGTGCATCTGGTGATGATTTTAGGAAAATCTCCCACTCTGATCCTTTTTCTTAACTGAACCATGAGCCCTCTCTTTAGGCTGCCTACAAGTGGGGTCAGTTGCTGCTCTCCTGGTGTCGCTTAGATACCTGTCCTGTCTAGGTTAGAGATTGCTCAAGTTATATCCCGGAGGTCATTAGCAGTCAGAATTATTCTGACCTTTTGCCACCGTATCAAAGAGCTGGATCGGAGGTGAATGGAAAGCTATAACATTTTGGCATCTGTCTAAAATACACAGGAGAAAGACAATACTACAAATCTCATTCTTGCTCTTTACTGCTTCACATAAACTAAAGCTGACAGAAAAAGTTGGAGGAAAAAATTGATAATGAAAAATTATGTTTCTTTTTTACATTTGTGAATTATCTCTGAACACTCTACAATTAGTTTTAAACTATTTATTCTTTGAAAATAATTTGCCAATAATTCACTGACTACTGAAGGCTCAAAACCAGTTATGGTTGTTTCTTATTCAGAATCTGAAGTGTGTGGTTGGCATTGGTTAAATTGATAATTTATGTGATACTCATTTAACATGCATAAATTAAAATGGCTTGGAATGCAAATATTTATATTTATTAGAGACAAATTTGCTGATTGTCCATATTCTCTATAATTAATTTCAAAGCCAAATTCCTTTCAAATCTGACTTCTATGAAATATGAATGGGAATATACTGGTATCTCATACAAATCAATTTTAGTGTAAATTAATTCAATATTCAGCTGAATTGTCTTAGGCAAATAATTTCAATAATGATCTAGATAATAAGCACATTTACCATCAAAACTGGAATAATTTCAGAACAGGTTCTTAAATAATAACATAAAGAAAATCATTATAGCAATAATAAACAGCTCAAATAAAGCAAGAAATTCACATCAGGCTCACCAGTTGTTCTGTTATTGCTGTACAAATACTTTATAGTTATTATATCTCTTTTTCTTACCACACTATTCTACCAACTAAAAGTTAATTTAATCAGTCAAATAATATTATCCAAGTGTCATTCATCCTGTTTTGATTTCTGTTGCTTTTTAATTTCAAATAGCTTTCTCAGTAATCCGGTTTTCTGAGAATTTATCGTTTTTATCTCTGGTCTGTAACCTATCCAAATAATTACTCTAATTTTGTTCTTATTGGCATACATCCCATTCTGACTTTGCATTTTTTCTTTTGTGTAGTCCAATTCTAACTTTTATTAATCTTCTGCTGGTCTCATGTGCTTTTCTTCTGTAACAGCTGGGAATTTAAGTAATTCTTGATGCTTTGAAATTTGTCACTGATAATGTGCCAACAAGGACAAAGATTTTTCAGCTGTCTTTATTGTTGGGTTTAGGGTTTTGGTTGAGTTTTGGTTTTTTGTTGTTTTTTTTTTTTTCCCCAGTAAAGACATTTTCGTTTTTCATCTTTATTTACTGGTTAGTACAATTTGTGTACTATTACTGCCTCATATTTCATGAATATGTAACAGAAGTCATCACAATAAGCATTAGCAAACAAGATGATGATTAAGTACTCAGTTAATGTGTGTTTGCTTTAGGCCATATTCTGATATTTTTACCCTTGTTGAGTAAGTAGTCAAAGAATATTTGTTTGACCTCTTAATAACATGGGAGGCAGCATCCAGGTGTGAAGAATGTAGGTGTAGCCCCCAGATGAAAGATTTAAGTAACCACTGACAGCAAGTTGAGGGGTTTGGAGGCCATGAAGGGAATGTAGATGTTGGAGATGGTCTTGACTAAACACAAGTGGATGGAGTGGTCTTTGTTGTCCTTTGAATTTGTTCTTGCTCAGTGCTGATATAATGGGGGAATGTTTTTTTATTATTTTATTTTAGGTGCTTGAAGATTTTGGTTTGCTTTGTGAAAATTTAGCTAATTTTTAAGGCTTCTTAATTAAAGCCATATTGGTAATCTGTAGCCGGAGATCAGGCCAAATTCCCATCACAGGAGATAACAAATATTTGTTTTTCTGGGGATTTTTGTTTGGGTTTTTTGTTGTTTTTTGCTTTTTTTTCCCTCTTTCAGCAACATTAGTGAGGTGTTTTTCATGCCTGGTGCTCCTGCTGAGTAGCACTCCTGAATTTCCTTGTGCAGCTGCTGTGTTCTGTGTAGAGCTGGGCGCACAGTGTAGTAGATGCAGGAATTGCTGTTGGTAGCTTTGGATCCTGTGGGCTTTTATTGCTTTAATGCAAGATGTGGGGCTATAACATATTATGATGTCGAAAGAATAGCTGACTTTTTTCAGGTTTCAGGAGGATTTTCTACTTGTTCTGAGCATTTTGGAGATAGTGAAAGGAATAATATTACTTGTCAAGTAAATATTACAGCTGCAATGAAATGTTTTATAATCATTTACGAAGTACATTCTTTAAAATAAACATATATAGCTGGGCTTTTTTGCATCGGTTGTACTTAGTGTATAGAAAAATCAATGCTATTTTTAGAGCAAAATTACTTATTGTCTCTCAGCTCAGTAGCTGAAATGCTCTGTATTATTTACCCCTGTTCATCCCACTTAGCAGTATGGTGGTCCAAGTGTGGCTACCCGATCATCATCTGCTTCAAGCCACCATAGGTACCTGCCATGGCACTGTAATGCTATTGCAGTAGGCTCAAGCACACAGGACTGCCAAAGGTCTTCTGATCTGCAGCTTTGTGTGCTCCAGCCGTGTCTGGTTGGGCTGTATTAGTTCATTTTTATAGAGAAAAATTTGCCCTCTGTCAGTGGTTTGCAAAAGTTCTGGTGCTTGTAATATGCAGAATAGTGCCAGGGTTTTTGGGGTTCAAAAAGTGGTTACATGGATATGCATGCAGAAGGTTATGGTGTTCAGCTCCTGTTATGGGGTAAACAGGTGTTTGCTGGACAAGCTGTTGGGGTTTTTTGGTTTTTTTTTAAATATATGTATTCCTAAATTCTCTCTGAAAACATTTCATCTGACTCCCTCTCCCAGCTCTCAGGAGGGGAAGAGCCAAGAGAACAGTGATGCATTTCCCATAGGGTGCTCTGGCTCTTGCTGCAATGGGCTCACCTCTGCTTCTCTGGATGCATGTGGGTCAGAAAAAACTCTCTTCCTTACATTCCTGTGAGAGACAAAGCAGGGTCATGATGGGAAAAGGGGCAGCAGGGTTAAGGCCATGGTGTGGCTGGTGATAGACATACCACAGTGCCCAGCGGTTAATGGGAAATGCTGAGGAAGGGATGAAGAAAATGGTTGGATTTCTTTGGGGAGTGATCTGCAGGGCTAGGCACCGGGATAGCAGACCTTGCACGGTGCTCTCCTTTCTGCAAGTGTTGTTTAACAGCAGGAAGGAAGCCTCCATTTTTTGGAGAACTGGTTGTAGCCGTGTGTTGTGTAGGCAGATTGTTGACTATGAGCCACAGTACACGTACTCTTTGGTGTGCACCTCTTCAGCTGCAGCCTTGCTCTTGCAGGTGCTGCTCATGGAAGTTACAGAGACTGGTGGTTCAGCTTCTGTGGGTTTTTAGTGGAAATCCTCTGCTGCCTCATTAATCATAAACACAGACAAAACAGTGACAAGGAACGTCAGTAAGCTGACTCAAAAGAGAACATCTAACTTCCCTTAATTTTCTTCTCCTTGGTGGGAGAGAGTAGAAATAATCCAATTGTATATTGCTACATAGAAATGGCAGTATGCCTGTTTCCACTGTCTTGTGGCCTAACTGGTGACCCTAAAGCAGAATGTAAGGAATATAATTATAAGCAATGAGAAAAGTTTAACAATAGCTGCCTGTTCCTTAGGTAGTAGACAGATGTGGGCCAACAGCCTTTCTTTCACTTCCTAGGATTGTGGTGGGATTGGGGGAAGGATTGGTGTTGCTGGGATTTGTTAAGAAAAAATTTCAACACAGATTAGCAGGAAAAGTTGGCAAGTGTGAAGCTCATCCTCTTGATTTCCCAATCTGACAATCTCTGATGTCATGCCAGAGGAAACAGATTTCTGTAACGTCAGTTATGTGTAATGTTCAAACTGAGGCTTTTGAATATTTATGATTCTTGGCTCGCTAAAAAGGACTTTATTGCATTTAAAGATAGTCCTTTGGATATGAAAATCTGAGATTCCTTAAAAAAAGACTGAGCAAGGAACTTATACTCTGAATTATAGTATAGCTTGCATGACAACTTTCTCCTGACTGAATGTCAGGACTGATCATAGAATCACATATACAGCCCTCTGGGAAGTGCTGAGAAGCAAAATAGAGCCATGGAATCCTTCAGGCCATGTTTGAAGGAAATCCTTCAATTGTCACTGTCTGTCTAGTTTGAGATTTTTGAATCAGGCTGCATATGCAGCTTGTTTCCACACAGGTTCCGTTGCTTGAGAAGCTCAGGTTTTGGTAAGAAAATTAATTCTTGGTCTTATATATAGACAGGATTTCCAAATATTTCTCCTGCTGATCCTTCTTTCCATGACATTGCACTTTTTGCCAGTGGCACGGTTGGGTTCAAGTGTGGCTCATCACTGTTGAGCAAATTAAGTGCCACAACAGAATTTTTTAAGGCCCTTGGCAACACTGTGGCTTCACATAGCAAACTCTTATTTTGGGAACCAGAAGGTTAAAATCAATTAACACCTCCAGTGTTGTTGCTCATCACTTGAACTCTACGGGAGGATTAATATAGATAATTTCTTCAAGAGAAGAGTCTTTGGATGCATATGCTCATAATCAGTGTTGGTGCAAACAAAGGCAAAGGGCCTCCCCCAAAGCCTTGGCCTCCGTGTCCAGAGGAGCGCTGACAGGAATAGAGATGAACTTCCAGTGGGCAGTGTGTTTGTGCTCTCAGGAATAAGTGCATACTTTGAAATGAGGCTACTGGTGTCAAATACAGCATTCAACACAGATAGCACAAAAAAAACATCAGTAACATGTCTTTCTAAATCTGGATGATCGTCTGAGAAGGAAATTTTTCTCTGCTATAAGCTAACAAACTTCAGTGTTGTGGAAGAACTGTGCTCACAGTCATACCAGACTTGCTCTTAAGTAACAAGTTTATACTGTACAGCTGTATTAGAGAGAGACTTCTCAGCTCACTGATCATTCTTTTGTTTTTTCCTGTGACTTTGTTTCTACCCTCTGCCACAAATTTTCAGCAATATATGAGTTAAAGATCACATGGTGCTCAATGGACATGTAAGGATGGGTACAGGAGGTAAAGAAAAAAATCAATAGAACAGATAAAGTAAGGTACTCCAAGTTTATTAAGGTTGAGTTCTCTTGAGGAAAATGGCTCAAATCAGATTATCAAGATCTTCTGTAATGCATAGACATGGCACTATGGAAAAAAAACTGTAAGCTAGTCCAGTCCATTTGAGCCTATTCATTCAAAGCCAAATAGGCTCTCTCAGGGACTCCCTGAACACATACTCTTTTCCCCAGCTCCTGTAACAGCTACAGAAACCTTGTCCTGGCTAAGAGAAATGCTTCACATCTTCCTGGTTTGCCAATTACCTTTATGAGCAGTTCCATTGTCACCTGGAGGCTGCCTTGGTCAAAGTAACAACCAGCATTGGAAGAACAGCCCGAAGAGCTGTGCATGCAGTGATGAAAAGATATTCCCTCCCCTACCTGTGTGTGCTCTTGAAACCAGCCCAGCCAGCTAAATTGCAACCTTTGCTGTCTCCTCACTTTCGTATCCATTATCTGCTTGTTAACTCATGTGCTATTTTTCCTTTGAACTAATTTTGCATATCAAATGTTTTATTGAAACCCACTGAGATTAGATCTATTCTGCTTTTTTTCCCCCTCTATGAAATCAGGTGTTTCATCTCAGGTTTGTGGCTACAGAATACTTGGCATCCTGCTTTGATTTCCTTTTGCAGTTGCAAACTCTTGCTGCTTGCTTCATCTCTGATGCATCTGGCTGAAGAACCAGCTGACTCAGTTTGCTAAATTCACCATTTAATTTTTTCCCAATACTCTAGAGAAGGAGTTAAGTGCCAGGTAAGTGAGTTGGAATGCTTTGCTAATTGATCAGAGGAGTGCCAGTGCTAGGCGGGGTGAGGCACCGCTCCCAGGGGTGAAAATTGTTCCTTATATTGGTGTTTACTAGAAAGCAACCAGGTTAGGTTTTGGTAAACCGAAGAACTGCTGTGGTTTACTCTGCCTCCAGTCTGCCCCAGTGTTCAATCTGCTTTTGAAAATGTTTTTCTACTCTGCAGTCTTTTTTTCTTGAATTAGACCTAACTAATTTCTCCCTGAGTTTTTTGGATATCTGTACCCCATTTACTCTTCTCCACGTACATGTTTACTATTTGATGCACTAGGTGTGTTTCAAGTAATACAGTACTTTACAAGTAGCATGTAATATTTCTCTTTTAGAATCCAGGATAGAAATTATCCTTCTTTCAGCTGGAGTACATTATCCTCTGAGTTTTGCTTTCACCTCAAAAGTCATAATTCTGACTTTAGTTGGATAACCAACTCCTCCTTATATTCTTCACAACATTGTTCTAATCACAAACATGAAAATCATGAAAATTGTCAGGAGACTTTGAAAAATGAAACTGTATTGCAGCATAATGTACAAGGCAGTATTGCTTTTAGAATGGCACTTTTTAATCTGAACAAGAACAAAGTTTTCTAGAAAAAATGAGTGAGGAATGTGGTGATAATAACCAAGGGAGTTAATGAAGCTTCACTTAAAGCTTGTCCTTTGAGCAGACTTGACAAGTTTAGCATGTTTGCAGAGCCATGGCACAGGTTCACCACAGCCACATCCCTGAAGGAATTCTCTGGTAATGGGAAAAGTCATCAATGCAGTGGCTTCACCCCTTCATCTGAGGAGTTCTATGAACTTCCATCCAATTACCAAAAGGTCATGCAGAACTACTGGAAATGCTCCACCAACTAAAATTAAATTGAAGTAAATGCCAGAGATATTTAGACAATATTTTATTTTCAAAAGCTTGAATTCTTTGCATGTGTCCCACGGCTAAGATAAAATGGAAATTTAGATTAACAAGAATACCCTGAAGCTGTAAGTCAGCATTTAAAGTTTATCTCAAAATGCAGAATACATAAAATCTAGCAGAGTTTGGTGAATTTGGAGATACATTTTCCACCTCTACTAGGATCTGTTTGTGTGGATCTCACTTAAAATTTTTTGGGTTCTTTTTGAGAAAAGCACAAATAAAAAACACTCTTGGCGAGAAATCAAATAGACATGAGTTTAGCAAGTTTTTTCTATTTTCATACCCTTTAGCTGGAGTTTGCCTCCATTTCACAAGTGAAAGCTGGGAACTTCTTTTAGCATGAAGAAAGTTAAGACAGTCCAAAGCCCTCGATTTTGCAGGGAAGTGGAGTTTCTTTAATTTTTGAGCTTGAGAGAATCTTTTTCTAGAAAAAGCTTGAGAGAATCTTATCTTGAAATCTCAGTGAGTTTACACTGACTTTACATTTTGGGGAGCAAAAGGTTTTTCTTTTTTTCCTTGCATTAAAAAAAAATAAAAAGAGGTAAATTTAAAATTTAAAGTTTTGGATTCTCTTCCTTTTTCCACATGAAGTGATGGCATTGAAGAGTCTCTCATCAGTATGACAAAAGGTAAGATCATACCTCTATTCTTTTTTTTTTTTCCCCCCCGACTCTGGACCCCTCCCATATGTACAAGGATTTTTTCAAAGCTAAGCAGTGATTTCATCTTAACACTTCCTTGTCCTAAGCAGGATGGGCCAATTTGGAAGATCTCTGGTAATGGAAATCTTTTGAAAGTGCCTTAATGTCCACTTTCCAGACACTAAACATTAATGAATTTTAAACTGTTCTTGATCTCCTTAACAAGGATGTATTTAATTTATTTATATTCCAGTGATAGGTTTCATATTGAAGGAAATATGGAAGATATTGAATGCTTTGGCATGTTTTTTGTTTTTTACTTATTCCTGGTCTGAATCATAGAATTAAATTACTTGAAGTTTCTTTAAGGGGAAGGTATTTTTTGCAGCTTCACAGAAACTTGTGAAAAGTAACTTTTTTAATCTAATCTTTGACAATATCAAACTAACATTTTTTATCTTCCAGAAAAAAAATAAGGAAAAAAGAATCTCTTTCAAAGAAATATTTGAAAGGGAAGAGTTTTTATAAATTTTTTAAATACAGCTTTAAAATAAAATAAAAAAAAAAAAAGAAAAGCCAAAACCACTTACTTTTCTCTGAAACAAAATTGCTTTCAAATTGGCTTTATTATTATAATGCTTACAGCAGTGGGTACTAAATTCCTTCTAGTCAGACCTTGCTTTGGTTAGACTGGTGATCCCCAATATTAGACTACAGAAATATACGGGACTCAAGAGCCTTTTATAAGCAAAGCTGGAGAACCACAGTTAATTCTTCTGTTCCCAGGAAGAGTGACATTTTTCCTCTGTTTTCTCGGCAAGTCTTAGAAAGGTTATACCTCAAGGAGCTATAATATATCCTCTCTTGCTTTGTGTGGCATGAAATTTTTCCTCAGCCATGGAAAGCATAAAAATTCATTCCCTTTTTGCCCATAGCTCTCTGTCTGCTTTGTTCTTGGTTTGCTCCTAGGTGTTGTCCTTGATGAAGTAATTTAGACCAGAAACCTTAAGCTTTGCCCAGTACTTAACCAAAGTTTGAGTTAATTCTACTTTGCCTTTACAAGTTCATGGAGAGCTTTATTTCATACGGGGCTGCATAACCCAATACATACTAATACTTTTGCTAAAGCTTCTACACTTTCACTTAAGCACTGAGAAATTACAACTTGTGATGTAATGATATTTTTTTGTTGTTTCCTCTCACTATGTGTGAGGAATTGAGACGCAGAAGTTATGTGCTGTACTAAAGAAATTTGGATTACAGCTGAGTATGAGTTGCTTAATTAAGTCTATATATACTGTTCAAAGCACAGGCCAAAGAAACATGAATTTTTTGTTCTTCTTCCTTTTAATCTCATTTTCTAAATGGCTTCAAGACAAGCTTCTTCTTCTCTATTATCTAATTTTTCAATTCTTTACATATGCCTCTACTATACTGATGCAGCTATAGGGTACTTCTGTTGCTTATATGAGGGGATGAACAAATGGCAGCCATTAACTGAAAGCAACAGCTGTTTTTGGAGACCCTACCAGTCACTGGTAGTTGCTCTGTGAAATATCTTCAAAACTTTAATTTCCATTATTGCTTTGATTGTTGAAACATTCTTCCTGAATGAAATACTTGATTAAATTGCCACATTTCTAATTTCTTAATTCAAGAACAGACTTCCCTTTACCATTGTGCTGCCAAGCAAAATACAGGTTGTCCAGAAGAGGCAGGAAAGGGCCCTGCATATTGCCCCATATTGCTGCTACAGAGGGAGAAGACCACAAATGGTTTGTTTCTCCACTGTAGGAACAATGATGTCGAAAGGAATGTTATCCTGCTTCCCAGCCATCCCTTAAAAACAAAAAAAGGAACAAATGGCAGATCATGCAGGGTCTTCAAAAGATTCCATACCAAATATTTTTGATACCAAAACCTTTTTCTAAGCTCATCTGTGGGTCATACTGATCTTTAGGAACCAGTACGAGTCATTTGAGTCCCTTGCGATGTGATTGCAGGAGAACTTGCATTTGCAGCAGGGGGTCATCAGTCTGAGACCAGCAGGACCTCTGCTCTTTCCTTGCTACTGTTTGCTGTTTGCTTGGAGAGGCAAAGAGATCACATCAGGTTTACAGACAGAAATATTAGGACAGCAAAAGAAAAGCTAAACTAACACACACTGAGAGGCAGGAACGTTAGTTCTTACTTACAGAAAGTGAGAAAGGGAAAAGGTGGCTTTCCTCATCAAGGTCCAGATGAAGTCACGACAAGAGCTTTCCTAATCTGGGGTGCAGGAAGAGGAGATGAGTGAGAGAGTGGGCAAGTCTAAGTGAAAACAGAATCAAGGGAAGTCTTACTGTTTCCTGATGGGCCCCAGGAGACCACCCATATGGGGTGGCATAGGAAATACAGGTCACAAAGGTCAGGCTGCAGGAGAGACCATGGGCACAGAGCATCAAAATAGCAACTTCCATAGAGCATTTTGTTGCAGAGGTTGGCAGTGTCCAAAATTGAGCATATAATGCATGTTGATTCAGTTCAATACACCAAAATATTTTAATCTTCACTAGACTATTTCCCAATGCTTGGAATAGGAATATATTTCCACAGAGAGTGAATTTTTCCTTTTAAATTATTTTGAAAGGAAACTCCTTGCAATTCAATTGCTACATTTATTTGAGTAGGAAATTCCTTTCTTTAAAAATTTTTTTGAACTTTTCTTTTTTAATAGTCCTTTATTATAATATGTCCCTGGCACCATGTGACATTATTATATGACTTACATCACAAGCCAGTCAACAAATGACAGCTTTGCTTGTCCGGGGGCGAAGACACAGTGTGATATTTGTCTGAGGTAGTCACCTTGGAAGTCCAGTCAGTATGATCAATGTCGTCAGTACTGTTGAGTAGATGGCTAAAATGGGTTGGATACTCCCTATTTCTCTCCTTCGTATGAAAAGGTTTGTAGTTGATACACTTCACTTAGCAGTGGAGGAATACAATATTTAATCTGATTAAATGCCTTTTTTCTTTTTAATTAAGATTGCTTTATGTTCCCAAATGTTCAAGGGCTCCCCAAATCAAACTTTGAGATACCAAAGCAGTTCTAACCCCATATTAACATTAACCCCAAAATAAAAATGCTCCTTGGACTCTGAAACTACCCTGTGTCTTCCTGGGTGCCAGTGGTGTGGTTTGATGACACAGCACAAGTTTAAAACCTGTTTTGGGTCTCTCAGACTGAAATATTTTCTCCATCCCAGGGGGTGAGTGACCTGTTTGCAGTCAGTGCTGAAAATGTCCATGTGCAATGCTGTGGAGGTGAAAGCCAAGCCGTGTTTTTCCTGGGGAGCCTCACACTCCGTGCCCCTGGCTGCCCCATGAATCCAAGGGCTGGCTTTGCTGCTCCTCCGCCTTGGGATAAAGGGCTTCCAAACAGCCCCTTCAGTGAGTGTTGGCTTAGGTTTGTATTGAAATGCAGTTTTTCTTTTCATAGTGTTTATACGTGTTCATGTGTTTATCTTAGGATTTTACTGAAACAAAATAAGTGGGCTGAAAGCATTCATTACCGTAGCATCTGCTGTTCATACATATATGTACGTGCATACACACACAAAAATAATAGAGTATTACTCTGGTACAGTACAGATTCACCTTTTTTTTTAAGTCATCCACAAACAGAAATGTACCAGGTTCTGCTGTGAAATGATTTTAGGTTTACAGCATTCACATAATGCTATGGGAAAAGGAAGAAATAATTGAGACCTACTGAACATTTGGTGCCTAATTCTTCTTTTTTAAGCCTTTCTTGCTGCACAAGTAACCACAGAGTATTTGCTGCCGCAGCTGTTTCTCATGCATGATGTAATTGTTTTAGTAGGCATTATTTGTTTGCATAGATCAGATTCTGTTATGACTGCGAATGCTCATTAAATCATGCCCAGTGCAGCTCTGAGGCTGGGAGTTTCAAAAGTTCATGGCATTGGTTTAACTCCAAAGCAGTGACCTAAATGGTAAAGGCTCCCATTGGCTCCCTTGCCATGTTTGTAAACAGTTTATAGCACTCAGTGTAGACAAAGATGGTTACACTAGCACTAAGAGTAAGCATAACTACCTAGTACAGTTTTGCAAAAAAAAACAAATGAATTTTTTAGACATGGTAAAGAAATATCTCTGACTACTTGTGATAAATTAATAATTTAAAAATCTAGCAAAATGTTAACTTCTAGGTACAGTACATTGTTCTTGCAAAACTTTTTTACTCTTGACTACTAACCCAATACAATTTGTCCACAACTTTGTGCAGCTTTAATATGGCTGGTGGTGTCTAGAATCATGCTAATTAAAGTATGACATTTTCAAATAACATTCAATTGCTCATTGCAGAGAAATCCTGATACCATGCTACCACACTGCCAGGATTTGACAGGCACAGTATTTCTGGGCTGTGAAGAAGAAAATGGGCCCAGGGCATAGCAAATAATGCTATCTGTGTCCCTGTATTAATGCTTCTGGGCTGCAAAATAGTCACATGTGCTTCCTTGAAATGCATTAGCATGGTTAGGGTACTTGTTAGTCAGCATTAAGAAGGCTGTCATGTGAATCTAATTTTGCTCAGATTGTAGAAAAATACCGATTTGCCTGTCAAGAGAGAACTTTAAAAATCTGTCAGAGGAAATGGATGAGGAAACACTATAATGTACACAAAGTACGTGTAAAAAGGCAGATCGTGACCTTTTACACATCTGGGTTTTTTTCAGAGCGTAAGCAAAGTGTACCCAATGGCATTCACAAGCAGCTAGCAGAAATACTTTCTCACACAGCTCATGATTTCCTTGTGGAAGCCATGGCTGCAACCAATGGCAGGTTGTAAGCAGGACTGCAGAGAGCACTGCATGTTTTCACGAACAAAAAAATCTACACGATTAAATGTATGTGGGGAAATATTTTTGTATCATTCAGACAACAAATCAAATTATACTGATTGCTTCTGTTGTGGGTGGGTTATTCCATATCTGCTACTGATGGATGGCTAGTATCTTATTCTCTTAAGCTTTCTGGTCCCTTTCCAACTATAACATACCTCCTTTTTGTCTGACAACTGTAGTGAAATGCAGTTAAAACTTGTCAGGTTCCCTCTTCTACCCTCTCCTATGAATTCCTTTTTCCGCTGACAAGTGAAAATACTTCTGGGAGCTGTTGTAGCTGTTGTTCCCAAGCCATGAATGAAGTCTCTCAGATGAGGTATAAATTAATTAACGGGGAAGGACAGTGTGTCCCCTGCTTCTGTGACGGGGTAAATTGGCCCTGCTGGCTCCAGGCTGGGGTGAAGCTGCACTGAGGGGACTCATCTGTAAAAATGGCAAGATCCATCCTCCAAAGTCTCTCTTACCTGTCATCCACAGGAGTGGGTATAGCATGAGCTAGGATATGAGGCTCAGGAGTTTTGACAGTGCTGTGCCTCCCCTTGGTGTGCGTTTGTTAGCAAGACAGGTCTAGAAAACCACAGCTAGAGAAACAAAGATTTGATTTTAATGATGTGTAAAACAAGTTCATTAAGAAGCTTTCCATCTTTTGAGATTTTATTCTTATTTCTGGTCTACTTTCCTTTAACAGACAGATATTCTTCCCACTTCCAAGGGGTTTTTCATTCACAAACAGAAAAAAAGTCTTTGTGCTCATCATCTGACCTAGACAGGCAGGAGAGATGGGCTTGTGCAAACCTCATGAAGTTCAAGAAGGCCAAGTGAAAGGTCCTGCACCTGGGTCAAGACAATCCCAAGCACAAACATATGTTGGGCAGGGAATGGTTTGAGACTAGACCTAGAGAGAAAGACTTGAGGGTGTTTGTGGATGAAAAGATCAATATAACTCCTCACAGTGTGCTTGCAGCCCAGAAAGCCAAACGTGTCCTGGGCTGCATCAAACACACCGTGGGCAGCAGGGTGAGGGAGGGGATTCTGCCCCTCCATTCTGCTCTTGTAAAACCCTGCCTCAAGTGCTGCATCCAGCTCCAGGGTCCCCAACACAAGAAAGACATGGACCTGTTGGAAAACGTCCAGAAGGACGGTGATGAAGCTGATCTGAGGGCTGGAGCACCTCTCCTGTGAACACAGACTGAGAAAGCTGGGGCTGCTCAGCCTGGAGAAGGCTCCAGAGAGATGAGAGCATTTTCACTCCTGAAATGAGAGCACGCTGATAAAGTGATGTTGCATTTCCTTGTGGGTTCACATGAATAACCAGTCAATCAATCATGACTGGTTGTTTTCTCAATTTCTAATGTACCTGACTTGAGTTCTTTACCCACAGAAGACAATTTTCTATTTCTCTGTCTGATCCAATAACAGCTTGTGTGATAGATGCATATTCTGCTTGGAGAAAATGAAGGGGTGAGAGTTCCAAGAAGATATTTGAAACCAATTTTTAATAAAAGGTAGGAACTAGGACTATTCTGGCTAATTTCACAGTGACAGCTTTGTCAAAGAATTAAAGTCTAATAGTTAAAGCACACACTAGGAACCTTAAACTCTTGAGTCTGCACTGACCCACTTTATAGTCTTGGATTAATCATTCATTTCTCTTTGGCTTCACCATCATTCAGCAAACTAACTCCATAAAAGCAGGAGTGCAAACCTTTTCTTTTGCTCCATTTGGATTTTTAAGGGTTTTTTTCTGGCTTAGTTTTTCCTTTGATGGGATACATACTGGGATTACATATTCTTGCCAGAAAAAAAGGTGCATTTTGTTTGCTGAATGTTATGATTGAACTATTTGTCCAGTGTACTTAAAACCTAAGTTCCTTGAACTTTTTTGATTTCTCTGCCTCCCCTCTCTCCCTGATTTCTGTGAAAATATTGTGGACATCTGTCCTGTCTAAATACTTTTTTGGGGTATGGCCTTCATTAGCTCCTTCGTAACTTGGTTTCTATTATGAATTTTGTTTTTATTTGTTCTCTTGGTTTCCATGATACCTCATAACTCTCCAACAGTCTGGACTCCTTTGATCTGCATACTATGACCAGGCATATGACAACTATAGCTTAATGGAAACTATACTGTCTAGAATGTGTCTCTCCTAACGGTCTGCCTGAATTTTGGTCTCTTTCCAGACTGGAGAAGACTTTTTTCTTCTTTCAATGCATTTCTTTTTTCTCATGCAAAGGTCCAGCAGTTCCATTTCCATATATTTTATTAATTCTGTTCCAGAAAACACTTTCTGATGTACTCTGCTGCTACTTCTTATTTATGGAATATCTTCAGTCACTCCCATTCAACTTCCTTTCTTCTCCATTAAACTAATGTAGAAAACCCAGCGTGTTTTCTCTTAAGTCAGCAGAACAGCCAATCTCACATTTTTGAATATCCCGAGTGTGTGTGAAGCATCAGATCTTACCTTGAAATCTAGAAAACAGGAGATGATACCCACCCTAATCTTGTTCTTTTATTCTCATGGATTTCTGTGCAGCAAACCTCTCTGGGCAGCCCATAATCCAGGAACACCATATACAAGAATATTACACACACAAAGTTGTAAATCACACCGGCAACTTCTGCTTTCATTTTGCTCTTTGCTGGAGCCTATCTCAAATAAGACCACTGAAATCAAATGAGTCATTTAGTAACTTGGAGTAAGAGAAGAATCCGGCTTCAGAAAATTCAGACACTTTTTTAACAAAGGTATGATATGACTTCACCCAACCAAAATAAACATGTCACACAGAGTTTTTTTCCCCTTCATCTTTTTTGTTTTCAGATGTGGATTATGTGGCCATTATTCGGCTGCAATATTAGTCTCAGAAGTCTCAGCTTTTTATCAGTCAGGAAAAGGTGTGATATCTTTTTCTCTAGGATTGGACAGTCACTTTTTTCCATGGTGTGAAATATTCTACAGTCCTTTTGTTCTGGACTGGTTAAAATCTGTCCTTTTCTTACAACACTGTTTTGTCTGTACTCCTACTCAGAGGTATTTCACTAGCTTATCTCCTTTTATTATTGTTTAAGGGGAGAAAGTATTTCCAGTGTCCAGCTGATAAAATAAGAAGTGAATGACAGCAACCTAAAATTTTATGAAATAATCTGGTTTTTAAATTTAAATGTAGCTGGCGTCACTTATCTTCCTATAGCTTCTGCCTATGTGGAAAAATCTCTCTTTTTATAACAGCTTGTCAGCTGAATAATAGAATGGGGGGAGCCAACTTGAAAGACATGGCTGATTGGTGCAATTGAAAGGGGCTTTACAATTAGAGTTCTGGCAGAACACAAAAAAGAAATTGTCTGGCCATGAAGAACGAAGCCTACTTTAGAATTCCCTTTTCTCAGCCAGATAGCATGCATCACTGTTCATGCATTCTCTTGACATTGAATAGAGGACTTCAGAACTACCACCCCAAATTATCCCTTACTGTTTGGTTCTATTTGTTATATTTGTTTGGGGGAGGAAAAAAAAATCTCTATTACTGACTGTAATGGCATGTGGCTAAATTCCATTCCATTTATGCACTTAATCTCTTAAGCTTGTTTCCCCTCCTCCCCCCCACCCCCTGATATTGCAACACACATTTTACTTTGATTAACTCTTTTTAGATTAGGGGGGGAAACCCAAGATTCTTCTTATGTTCATCTTCCCTCCCTTCCTTCATTTTACTTCCTTTCTTCTCTTTAATTCCCCTTCCTCCCCTCCCCCCAGTGGTTGTGTATGTGAATCAAAAGAGGAAGGAAGCCCTTGCAGGTGTGTTTTGGATTACAGTGGTAGAACAATAGGCCAACCTTCAATTAACTCCATACCTATTCACAGGGAATATTTGTTCCCTTGTCTCCAGCATTATTTAATATTTGAAACCATCTCCTACTACACAATGTACCTGGTGACAAGAACAGGCTTTCAATTACTTTTGAACTCTTCTATGCTACTCAATAATGTGCCACGGGTTTTTTTATTTATTCTTAAATAATGATGCATATGAGTGTCTCTAGGCACAAAGGAATAACTGAAAACATACAGCAATGAGGTATCTTTCACTGCCTTGAAGACAGTGGTGGGGGAGGGAGGGTAGATGTTGGTAATGGCATGCATTTGACTCCTTCCTACATGTAAAATCAACATGCTAAATATTTATTTTATTTCCATAAATCTTAAAGATTTAAAAGCACCCCTGTCAAGGTAGCTTTCATCATTTTTACACTATATGTTTTAAATTGCTGTTATATATAACAGCCACTGAAAGCTTAACAGTGACATTTCTTTCTGACTGAAATACTTGTTGTTTGTAGTTACAGAGTTTCTCATTAGGGCTATTTTTATCCTTTCTTTTAAAGAAGTACAGGAGAATGTGAAGTTCCCAAACCCAGGCAGTAGCTGAAGAAGGGGAAAGGAAGAGTCATCCTCAGTTCTGTTCTTCTCTGTTTACCATGACCAAACCTAATCTATTCAGAAAATTCATATTCCAATTCAGTGGTTTGGTTTGGTTTTCTTTTGTTTTTTTTGGGTTTTTTTTTAAGGAGCAAAATCATGGATTATCCTGGCAAAAATCAGTCGTTTTGTTGAAGGAAATGTCACATATCTGTGAGAAAAATCTATATTTGGGGCAAGGGGAAACACATATTTAAAGATTAGGGGTGGGGGGAAGGCAGGTGATGAAAAAGAAAAGTTTTCACATGAGAGAGAGAATACATTTTTTAAACTGCTATCCTCATGAATTCTCATGACTTGCTGCAGCCCTTTAAGAGAGTGTGAGATGGCTGGCATTGTTGGCTACATTCCTGATCCTAACATTTCCTATGCAGCAAAGATTCGAGAGAGGTTTACCACTACTTGAATATTCAGATTATGCTATGGATCTTTTGTGGAAAGCCCTAAAGTTTTAGCATAATTTGAGGGCAAGTCTGCATTTTGAATTGTGGCAAAAATCAGACAGATTCATCTTTTACAGTTTTGAGCTAGGGACAACATGATTTATCTGACAAGAGCCTCAAAGAGAAAAGTATCTTATTATGGCTGCAATTTAGCCTTGCTCCAGTGTCATATTGAAGGCCTTCCCAATAAACATGGCTATATATGAGTTAATAAATGAGAAAAAAAATAATTTTAACTGTGAAGACAAAGGTGACACAAGTATTTGGTACACAACTTATTTTCACTTGCTCTTCCTTGCCTCAGGCCCTGGTGTGGCTCACTTGAGTTAACCTGCAGGGTCATCTATTTTTGTATAGACTTTTGTTTTATTTTTCTTTCACAATAGATGAAGTCAGTCTGAGACCAACTTCTAGGCCAGCTAAAAAGATGTAACTTTAATTACCTGGTGGCAGCATTCTTTACTGTGTCAGCTTTATGTTTGTTCAACCCAAAATAGCTCTGCACCAGACTTTCAGAAGTTTGATCCCAGGAGGTTTACTCTAAGGTCTGGATATTCACTCCCCCCTCCTTACTCCCTGGAATCTAGGTCAGCCCAAAGTGACAGAAATGCAGGCGACTGGAATTGCTACTCATTTTGCAAACTTGGGCTGGAGTGTGTAATGAAGGATGATTGTGCTACCTGGAGTGAGCAAGAGAATTTATCTCAGTGATATGTTATTCTCCTTGGTGCTCAGATTCCTTCAACTCACTCCAAATCCTGAGTGCTTTCTATTGCTCTGTGCACTATCACTGGGCTGCCTTCACCTTTTCAAGCATCTTTTCTTAATGCAATAGTCTTGTAAAAAAATTAACCCCCGTGAAATGGAGAAGCAGGAAGGTACAATAGACAAGTGAAAATCCAAAGGGAAGTCTAAATCTTCATTCAAACTCACCATGAAAGTGACCTTTGCTCTGATCTAGAAGCCTGTGCCTCTTATCTACAAATGGTATTCCTCTGAAGGATGAGGGTGCTGTTTAACTGTATAAAGGTTTTCACTTAACAGAGCTACTTTTATGCTCGACCTCATAGCAAACTTTAATCCTTCTGCAAAGCTTTAAATCCTTTCCCTCCTATGTAAATTTCTTCACAATTTAAGCTTTCCTTCCACAGGCAGAATTCATTTTTCTCTATTGGTGAATCAGAAATAGTATTTCAGAGACCTTGAGAGGTCAGATAGCCCATTTGGTCCACCAGCTCAAGCTCAGCTCCTGACAATGTCTTCAGGCTTTTAAAAAACATCAAATAATGAAGATACTCTCATTTTCTTAAGAAAAATACTTATAAAACTATCCTTAATACTATAAAGTAGGTTTTTACATCTCTCCCAAATCACTGCTGTTGCAGTTGACTTCTGTGCAGTGGTACGTCCTCAGCCATGGTCCCCCGGGTCTGCACATGGGACTGACACAGCTGCAAGAAAGAGGCCTGTCCTGTTCTTCTCCATGGACAGTCCCCTCTGAAGCTTAATTGAGTAGTCAGTTAAGTGTCAAAGCTGCTGATGTGTTTACTTCTGCCACTTTGGGCAGAAGCATCAGGCTAAGGCACTTGTTAGTTGCTGGTGGTGAACGGGAATATCAAACCAGGTACAGTGAAGTTGGGCTTTCTCCCACCTGCTAATGTTTTGTGTCTGACTGAGGAGCTGTTATTTTCATCCTTGGAAGGTGAATGAAATAATTCTGTGTGAACAAAACAATTAATTTGGTATACTTATGAACAGAGACCTCAGATTCGGGTCAAAACCCATTTTTTTGTGTGTACACAAATAAACCCACTTTGTTACCACAATGCAAATAACTGTTGATTATCATCATAATCAAAGGAAGCAAGATTCTTATTTTCTCTGAATTTATCCTTCTGAATTCCAGGTAAAGAGCAGTAGAAACTAAATAAATAATTTAGGTTATTTATGTATCCTCCAAGTTTTGATCTCTTCACAGATTCCTCTTCAACATCGTTGGGAAAGTTGTGTTTTCTTATACTAGAAAAAGAGTCAGACAATTGATCATATGAATATTAAGGGAAGTGGAAGGAAAGAATGGAAGCTCTCCCTCATTATTTTAATTTCTCACTAAAAAACCCTTCTCAATTCTGTTTTTACACATATAACACAAATGTTACATCTGGGTGTATTATTACTGATTATAGTCTGAACTGTTTAAGGAATCTCGACCCAAAGTAGAACTTTTTCTGTCATTAATTTGAGTTACTGCCACTTGTGTCAGCACTATTTAAAAGGAATCAATGAAGGTTTCTGAAGAAAAAGCCTTGTCATCTACTCCCAAATGGACTAAATTAATTAAACTGTTGGAGCCAAATCTATGACATGTTTTATATATTGTTACTTTTTATGGATTTGCTGCCGACATTGATTGGATTGAGAAGATGAGCTTTTCTAATAGGACAAAAAGGAGATTTGCTAAAGGGTTTTTTTTGTTTGATTTTAAATGTATTTGTACAAATTAAGATCAAGGAGATAAATAGTAGGGCTGTCCCAGCCACGCATGTGAAGACCTCCACACCTCCAGAAGAAAGGTAGGAGAAGATCTTTTTTTCTTTATTTTTATTTAATATATCCATTCCCAAAAGCACAATGTGTGAGAGACAGCTCCTTCAAGTATGTTAATGGGCTGAGAAATAAAACCCCTTTTTGACTGGCGAAGAGCTAACAGACACAGCTTTTCCTCCTGCAAGGGACTGTAGTAAAAGTGCATGGA
This sequence comes from Machaerirhynchus nigripectus, assembly GCA_013397975.1. Classification (NCBI taxonomy): domain Eukaryota; kingdom Metazoa; phylum Chordata; class Aves; order Passeriformes; family Dicruridae; genus Machaerirhynchus; species Machaerirhynchus nigripectus. The sequence continues at coordinate 130,004 of VZRQ01010456.1, forward strand.
GAGGAGGAACTGTTGTTGCTGTGTCACAGTTAATAGAGAGGAAAAATATCCATTAGCTTAAGCTAACCTGCATTGTAAAGCTTTAGGGAGAGAAACAACAGCTGAGGTTAGTCCAGTGAGGTTAATCTCCCTAGGCTCCTTTCCATAACAAGTAGAGATAAAGGTAGACTGGACTGTTGTCTGAATGAGTTCAAATCCATCTCTTTCCCTGAATCCCCTGCTGCAGACCAATTTCTTACCTTGGCAGTTTGGGGGAACCTCTGGGACGGTGGTGTCAGAGGCCTTAACTACTCTGAGAACACACCCATGGGTTCCCCTGGCAGGGCTAAACTATGCTGCAGCTGACCCAGGGTTTAACATCAGCCGGGTTGCCATCCAGTATCTTACGTGAAGAGAAACCATCATCTTTGGAGACATTGCAGCTGCACAGTGGCAGAAGTTGAAACAAAGATGTCCCAAACTCAGGTGGGTTCTCATTCCCCCTTGGGTAGGCAGGCTCATGGTGGCCCTCTTCTTGTCCTTGCAGCACCAGAGTGTTCTCAGGTGCAGGGCCTAGCTCATGGGCCAGGTGCATTCTAGTCAGCCATTTACCTTCACTCTCCTGTAGGTCGTGGAGTTTAAGTGGAAAGAGGGAGCAGAGGCTGGCTGATTGAGCAGCAGCAATTATTTCCATTATTCTTGCAAAATCATTATCTAAGTTATAAGCAATGGCAACCATTTGGCAGGAATCCAAATGCATATGTCTAAATCTCCATGTCTGCACAGGACAGAGTAGAGTAGGATCTTGGCCTGTGACTCAGACATTTAGCCAATGCAAACAAATAAAAAAACTTTAATAGGGATTAATAATTGACTATATGAGAGACTTTGGATTGTATTCCAATTTACAGTAAAGATTGGGCCTAATAAAGGTGCCCTGAATTGCACCAAGATGCTGTAGCTTAACCAAAAGGAGGCTTCTAGCTTCCTGTAGAATTGTCCCAATGTACTTTCTGAAAATGCTTTTTTTTCCTATGACTTTTTTTTCAGGAAAAAAAGCCCTGGAATATCTTGCTAAAGATAACGGGAAAGAAGAAAGGAAGAAAAATGAAAAAGAATGTAAATGTCCACTTTAATTATTTCCGTATCTTTCGACTAGATAGGTTTGCACAGTTAATTGCAAAAATGATTAAGACAAATGCTATTAGTCACCATTTAAATCCTTTTTAGAATAGGGGAAACATTGATAACGGGAATAAGCTTATCCCAGGCCAATGCATTTTACCAATAACAGATTTACTGACTAGAAGGTAAATGAAGGAGACAAAAAATTGAAGAGCTGCTAGAGAGTGGAGTCAGAGCAGTTCTCCCAACACTTAGAAGAAATGGGACAGAGAAACATGGGTTAAGGTTTCCTAAGTTTTGACCTCTTTTTACAGAGAATGAGTTGTATCTGGAAGAAATGTTTAGCTATTTTCTAATACAGTGTTAATTTTCAGATGAAACTATTAACAAAGCAATAGCATCGGTGCAGGCATCCAGGTAAAGAATAAAGGGGAAGATATTATTTCTCAGTTTGGAGAGGACAGAGGAACTCTTTTTCCTGGTGCAGATTTTGCTGTTACCCATGACATGAAACACTCAGTGCTCCTGTTGCTCTTCAGTTAGCTTCCTTTCGTGGCTCATGTACAGAGATCCTCAGCCCAGGTGGTTTTACCAACACAAAATGACAAGCTGTTCAGGGATAAATTATCATTGCTGGTATTGAAGCTGTGATATCATACTGGGAAGGGAAAGGCACTGTTTTTCTGAAAAGCTCTAGGTGGATGCTTCTCTGGAGTGTGGTTCAGGGTCTTTTAGCTGCAAAATCTTATCTAGAAGGGGGAGACTCTCCAAAACATTTCTTCAAGATCTGTCCTGAGTGACCAAAGATCAGAGTACAAGCTCCGGTGTCTCCCCAAAGTTATTTACTATTTCAGCATCTGTTTCTTTGACTATTTTACCTTTTTCTACTATGAATGGATTGGTATCTACCCAGAGAATGCCTTTAAGTGGTTTTTTTTCAGACTTGCCAGATGTAATTTGGTCATGTTGATTTTCTCCCTAAGGCCAATTGTAAATTGAATTATAGCAAGAAAAAAGACATTTGTAATGTTGTCAATAAGTAGGAACCTGCTTAGGTTTTCAGTTTTGGTGGGGTTTTTTTTCTGGTTGCTTTCACCGGTTGAAAATTCATTTGTTGATATTCACTGCTGTAAAAACTGACTTAAATGGGCCCATGAGCTGCACAGGCTTTGTGCTGGCTTTCCAACAATGGAAAGCCATGTCATTCAAAACTAAAGAAATCAGAGATTGATACAAGGCTTCAAATATTTACTGGGGGCTTGTATGGCTGATATGGAATAATAAGTAGATTTTATTTTCCCCTTTTTTAGGCATCATGGACTGTGACTAGGGTTGGGATTTTTTTAATTAATATTTTTGGCTTTTGGCATTCTCTAAGTAGATCAATAACATCATGCAGCTTTTAACATTATTTCTGGGAAAGCTGCTGACACTTTCAGGACATTCCAAGTGAGGAGTTTGTGCATGACCAGGTTGTTTGTCCATTCAGTGTGAATTCAGAGGGATGAAAACCAAGACAAACTTGACATTTTTGGAGACTATTGTGCTGTTTGTCTCATAGAGAAAATAAGGTTGACATTTTAAAGCATGCAATGAATGGTATGTAAGTAATGCTGTGCCACTGATTTACTGTGCAATCAGCCAAAGTGATCTGTTTGATTTTACAAACAGAGATTTCTGGAGATGTAGGCAAGGCACGAAAAATGTTCTCACAAGCTAATAGGCTTTCATGTATGGATTAAAAATGTTAGGGAAGTTTTTGTAGGGTTGTTAACTCTCTTTCTTCCTTGGTCCTAGACTGCCAGTTTAGGAAGAGTATGAACAAGTGTGAGAAAAGCTTCTTTATGTATTTCTGCCTGAGTATATAATGCCCTTTCCCTGAGAAGAAAGGTGGATGGGAGCTGAAATCCCTGAAACAGCCAGCAGTGTGAGAGCCAAGGTCATGGCCTTATTCACAACTGAGTACATCTCTTTTTTTTCTGTAAGAATGCAAGACCCAGTAAGAAATACTAACAAAACCCAGTAGTGACTAAGCTAGATTAATACCCTCAAACACAAATGGAAGATTCTTATGGCAAATTTTGGTTTTGCTGTGTCAGAGAAGGAGGGATAACAACATAGAGAATTTTTTTTACTGTTTTCCATCTCATGTAAATTGTCCTCATGACAGCTGGTCATAGATATTCCCACTACACTTGCTTTTGCTAGACAGTTGTGATGTTTTTAAATCTGCTCCTTTTTTATTTTTCTCCCTTTTGTCCTGGCATGGTGTTTAACCTGAGTGGAAGAAAGAGAAAGAAGTAGAAACTGTACCACCCATGTTACTTAGAGTACCCTTCTGTCACCTTTGTTTAACCTCTGGAAAATAGTGCATTTTCCCTGGCAAATCCACTGGTAGTGGCATTTCCAGGCTTGGGACTGTGTGTCCTTGTGAGCCCTCTTCCAGAAGTGAATTTCCTTGTACATGATATGGGAACTGCTCTGAGAAGCATTCCAGCCCTCACCCCTTCCTACTGCAGCCTGAATCCTTGACTTTGAGTAACCCCCAAATCACTCCAGACCATGCAATTGTCTGATCATAACTCTTCATTTTCACTCTGAGAGTCACTGATAAAGAGTCACTGATACATTTAATTTTCATCTGAAAATGAAAATATTTGTTAAAATACTTCCAGCTTGGAATTTTTTTTATTAGAAGTGGGGTGTTAGGAGGCATTATCGTCAGCTTCTCCCCTCCAGCCAGAGCCTTGTTTGTGAGTAAGAAGCGTGAACGGGTTTGGATTCCACACATGCGCCTGCCCACATGCATGGGGAATCTTAATTAAGGAGTATGCTGCCAGCCCCTATACATTTAATTTTCCTAAATATACTCCAGAAAAATCTAGCAGGTTTATAAAGATTACCATGCCATTAAATCATAAAAGTAGAACAGAGTTTTTACTGAACCAGAAAACAAGCAAATGAATAGAGGCAGAGAGATGACAGCCTGCTGTGAAACCAATGGATACAAATTGGTTTCCTCTAGTCACGGTTGCCTTTAACTGCTTTAGATTCTCAGCAGCTTTTCATTAACAATCTCCATGTGCCCTTTTAGAGAAGAAAGTGCATGACTCCTTTATTTTTGGAAATGCAGGTAAAATGTTCATAATACCAGTTTGAGATTGGTAAATTGGTAGATTGTTACTTAATGTCTTTTGGGCACTAGTTTCTCTACAGGGCTAGGTGGGTTTCCAACAACATATGAATGCGCCACACAGGGCAGTTATGTTTTTGGTATTTATGCAACTTGTGATTAGGGCTGGTGGAATGGCATTTTAAATATTTTATAAGCTTTGGTTTGTCTTGGGTTTGTCTCCATTTTTCATTTTATCATGCAAAAACATCCCCAAGAATTACCTGCTTCAATAAAATGAAGTCATTCTTGAAAGTGTTATTGTCTCAAACAAATTTTTTTCTCTTGGGTTGTCAAAATACTCAGAGTATACAGCTTGAAATATTCCTATGTTTAGGCATATGAACTTGCGTGGTTTTAAAATTTCCTTAATTTATTGTTTTATTTTCAAAATCAGCTTTTCTCTTTTGTCTTTTTCCTAGAAGAAAAACCACTTTCTGATAAACACCAAGAGCTTGCTTTTTCATTAGAAATCAAATACCATATTTAAAAACATTTCCCATAAAAATCATCACTGATGCTCAATGTTGCCCAAGATTTGGGTCTGGTCCACTTATTGTTCACTGCTATTCAAGGAAGTGGTAACGGGAAGAATTTTCAGCACAGAGAACATTGCCACAAAAAGAGAGTAATCCTGTATTGCTGGAAATAGCTGTTACTCAGAGATTTCCCCAAAACTCTGAGGTTAATTTTTGGTTAAAGATCCTCAGACTTAGTGGCTTACCTAAATAAACTAATCCTGATGTTACTGAAATTGAACAGTAATACTCAGAAGGGAATCTTTCATCCTTAGCAGGATTTATGGTATAGAAATTGCTGAACACTTCATAGTGTGCTAGTTTGTGACCTGGGGTTCAGAAGTACAAAGGAATTACAGAGATATATGATAATACAGGACAATAGTTTAATTTCTGAGGTCGTCTGAGAAGCTGTAAAGTTAATATCTCATTTCTTCTTCCACCACCTACTAACCCACGAGATCAAAGTGGGTCGTGTAGTCCTGGAAATAAGGAATTGCCTAATAGCTGTGGACTTCATTCCCTGAATTATCTCTACGGGAGAATAAGGCTTGAAGAGATAACGACATATGTGATAGATCAGACACAGTTCTGGTTCCTAGTTTGGGGAATTAGGCAAGACCTGAGCTAAGCACAGAACTCTCATCACTTTCAGTTACAGGAGTGACCTACATTGTGTGTATTGATTCAACTCCTGAAATTCAATATTCTGTATGAACAGAATTAATTCAGAATTCAAAATGTTTTGGCCCAGGACTCCAGCTGATGTACGTCTATCTGGGTAGATCTGCCACAGGAAGCAGCAGTTTGAATCTGACCATGTATCTTCATCTCAGCACCTGGTATTTTGAAAGTGTGTTTAAGTTAATAAGTAAGCCTTTGTGTCAAGTTTTACTCACTGGCATGGGTTTTGAGGTGTTTTGGATCCCAGCCATATCAGTCAGCCCTATAAAGAAAGGAAACTCAATTCAAGGGGACATTTTAGAGCATGGTGCCTGAACACTTTGAGAGCTTATCCAAAAGCACAATAAATTGATCTCTGTTTGGGAGTATGTTTGCCCGGACCTACCACTACTGTAATCTGAACCAACATCATGAGCAATTTTCTGCAGCTGCTCTAGCTTGACAGAAAACCAGGCCTGTCACTGAGATTTTACAGCAGAACTGCTCTAGAGATCTTAATGCTTCCCTGCATTAAGATCCTTGTTATCGCTGCTAACTTCTATTTACCCCACATGTCCTAACACCCTCCACCAGACTAACAGTGTGAAGGACATTCGAAGCCCACAATTCGCTTTTGTAGCCTTGCCTGGTAGGAACGTCAGGGCAAATCTTCAAAAGCAATGTTCAAAAGAGAGGCTGCTAAAGAAGCCTGAGAAATGCAAATCCTATTTAAATAAGGAAATGATGTTCTTCAGTGATCTCAATAAGACCAGCTTGAGCAAGCCAGGAATGCAAACGAAATCAAAAGACATACAGTCTGGCTTGACTGGCAATAGTACTGTATGTGTCGTGGAGAAACTGTAAATGACAAAGAACGAGAATGCATCAAAGTTTTGACGTGAAAAGGACCAGCAGGGTGCGATTTGGTTGAGGATACCATTGGTTCTGGGCCACTGAGATTATTTGGGAAATGAACCATCCTGCCAGAAAGGTTTGTGAGTATAAGCAAAGCAAAGTCAGAGAGGAAAAAACAAACCCTGACATTTACGCTTATATAGCTACTGTATAAACTGAACTCATTATGCCATTATAGGGGTTTTTTTTGGTTTTTTTTAGGGTTTTTTTTCCAAAATGTCTGTCTCTCTCATTCAGAATAGTCCTTTGAGGGCTGCTGCTGTATTTATCCAGGCTACTGGGCCAGATGCATGAATTCCAGCTCCCTCATCAAGATTGTATAAAACACTGAATGAGAATGGGAGGAACCAATCAAATAATGTGGGCAGAGCTGGAATTCATCCTAATTTGCTACATACCCTAGCCTAATTAATGAAGAAAGAATGGCAGAGGATCAATTGGTACAAGAGAATACCAGTGAAATGGATTAATATCTGTGAGGCAGTTTCTGCATTAATAATCCAAACATCAACAATTACAATTCCTACTGTTTATTATCTTTCACTGCTTATCTATTATAGTTGTAGCCATTTCTGAATCAAAGGCCTCATTGTGCTAGGCAGTATGGATCAAAGAAGCAGATCCTACCCAGACATTTTGATTTCCTGTAACATGCACTAAACACAGCAACTGAGCAGAACAGACACCGTTGGTTTTGATATACAAGGGCTAAAAGCTTCTTTCACTTGTGATAAAAATGTTGTTACACACCATTACATGGGAATATAGTAATTGGTAAAGACAGCATATTAAACCATATTTCACTACCCAGTTGGTAACGATTTGTGATGATGTATTACACTCCTTAAAGTCATATACTGGTCTAGTTCGGGGAAGGAAAAATTGTATCAGAATAACAATCTTGGTCATTATATTTTCATAATATTTTGGTGACTCTGATCAAAATAAAGCTTGCACGCTGTTTCAGTATCATTCTTGTACAAACACTTTAGAAGGAAAGGTATTTCTTTTGCCTAATTGAGAAAAATGTAGGAGAAACTTAAAAGATAATGAGATGCATTAGAATTTCAAAGTCTCCATCTGTATAGATCTTAAATAATAAGTGGAATATATCATTAATGGCTATTTGAAATTCTAATAGTGTTCAAAACTGAAAAAAAAATATTAGTAACAAAGTCCTGGAAGCCTGTCAGTTTTCATCAACTGACGGCCTGCTCCACGTTCATTGGCTTGATGGCACGTTTGAAACAGAAAGCAGAAATATTCTGTGCACTAATTTAAAAATATTTGATGACAAATATGCTGCATTTAACATGGCATAATGCAGTTGTGCCCATTATGGAACCATTCTGATTATTATAAGTATCTTTAAAAAGATGTGTATCAATTTATTCTAGCAGTAAAACCTAGATTTACTAAGATCTTCACAAGATCAATTGTGCAGCTTTCTAAGAGGAACGAGTATTAAAGAGTTGATATCTCATACAGTGCCTGCAAAGATTAGAATAGCTTACCAATGTACATCAAAGATTTATCCACCTTAAGCTCCTACAAGAAAAGTTATTTTTTTCACACTTGCACATGCTGTGCATGCATAAGTGAGTAATGTTAAGCTGAGATGAAGGGGAGGTGAGGTATATCTGATGCCAGCAAAGACAATCTACAGATGAGTAAAAGCTATTTTTTAGCTTCTAGCTGCCATTTTCACAGTTAACAAATGTAGGTGGAAACATTTCTGGCTTAATGCAAGAATATTTATTTGGCTTTTTTATCTGTCTGCTCTCCTTGCTCACCTTAATGTGAAAATGATTGCATGATTAGGTGACATCCTCCTTTAGATGAAAATAAAAAATCTATAAATTAGTTTTATTTGTCACTTATTTCCTTGTCAAGGGACTTAAATTAAATTCACTGTTAACAAAGAATGTTTAAAGCATTATTGAACACGGGGTATTTAGTATAAAATCAGTGACAGATTAGTTCACAGATCACTGCTAAACTTGAGTAAACTGGGGACTTTCTCACTTTGGGAAAGAAATGCTTCTAAAAAGAGAAATACACTGCTGACAGCAGAGTTCATAGAATATCTTGAGTTGGAAGGGACCCATCAGGATCTTCGAGTCCAACTCCTGACCCAGCACAGGACAACCTAAGATCCCTCCATGTCCCTCAGAGTGTTGTCTAAATTCTTCCTGAATCTGTCAGGCTGGCTGCCTGGTCACTTAGTTGGTCCCTTCTCTGTTCTAGTAGGTCTTTCTTCATGCTGAAGATTTTTTTCAAAGTTCTTATAAATGGAAAGATTCCAGATGAATCCAGTGAGCTAGGGCTGCATCCCAAAGATGTCTCACTGCCTAGGCAGTTCCAGAGCTGAGCTTATCACCTGGGGAGTGTGTTTTCCATGAAGGCACCTGAAATGCCCTCTCCTATGGAGGCCTTTTTTTTTGTGCTCAGTCCTCAGTGAAAGGATTTCAAGATCAGGCATTTTTCACAATCAAGTTCAATACGATCTACTGGCAGTGCCATTCTTATTGTGCTGTGAGACAATAGAAATTACAGTTCCAGGAGTCTCTATCAGAAAAATCAAGCATAACTGAGCACTTGACTGTTTTTCCCTCAGTTTCTCTAGATCAATTCTTTATTTAACCCCTTTGAAAAACATGCTGATATCTAGAGTATAAATAATGTATACAAAATATTTACTGAATTCACCATTCACTGCATTCAAACGTGGAGCTAAATTTTGATCATACAGCTTTTCTGTACTATAAAAACCCAGAAATATACTAAAGCCCACTTCTGCATGTCTTATGGAAAAAAATGACTGTTCATAGCCGTGTGAACAGTAGGGAACACCTACTGATACAGTCTGTTTCCAGATTTTAGCAGTGTTGGTAGGCATTAAGTTAATGGCAGTCATAGTGAAGTGTTGGCCTGTGATTAGCCACAGGACCTGAAAAAGCAGATTTTTAGATAAAGGCAGTGTCAGAAACCAGGGTGAGAGTGGAGGAGGAAGAACTGTGGTTTTTGTCTGTATTTTAGAAATTAGGTATTCATTTCTGGAAAAAACCAGTTTTAAAAAAACAGCAAAGCATGGCTGTAGAAACAGTTTCTCCAGTATTAAAACAACTTAATCAGAAAGCAAGTTATTCCTAATACATTTTTTTCAAAAGCTGAGGGCAAATTGGAACCAATACTGTTGTGAATCAATGACATATCACTAATATGTGAGGAGAGAAAAATATTGCTTAATTCAAGCTTTAATATCATTTACTACAACTAAACTAATGAAAGTCTATGTAAGCAGAAGCTTAATCTTCCATCCTTTCATCCTTAGACCTCAAAACTCACCAGTATTCTATACTGAGACAAGGATTCAAACAATTATTTTATTCTTTCCATTGCTAACCACTTTGTGTCAGTATTAGAATTAATTTTGAGCAGTAACTTGGGTTATGATATGGTTTTGTATATCATACTGATTTCTTAGGATAGCAGGGAATGCATCAGTTTTGGTAGTTATTTGCTTTCCATCTACTAGAGATGTTTAGGTGTTGAGCTGCCTAACTAGAGGTTAGATACTGTGCTCAGATAAACACCTGAATTTTACACTGCTGAAGTCATGGCTCTCAGTGTCTCTCTCAAGGCTGTGGAAGAAGGCAGTCTTTGACTATAACATACCCCTGTAAAAACAAAAATCTGCACTTATCATAAAATGTATTTTCATGTTTTAATACACAGAGGTACATCAATACCTCAGAATTTTTCAGACTGTCCAGTGTCAAACTTAATGTTTGAATAAAAACCTGATTTAATTTCAGTCAATGAGCGGTTTAAAAACTATTGTGACTGGCCTTTGGATGAGTAAGTGTTAAATGCTGGAAGTACATTGTAGACAGTAACATTGGTGAGTTGAAAACTAGCAGTTATTATCTGATACTTGCTTAAGTAAATAAGTTGATACTTACTTTTGCTTAAAAGTTATCAATTTACTTATCTGTCCCCGAAAAACTGCACACTAAAGCATTTGTAGAGCAGAAACGTAATGAAGAAATTCAGTGATAGAAGAAATGCATTGATTATTTTAATGACTCTTGGCAATGTAAGAACATGACTAGAAAGACATAACAACACACCGAATTTTTTTTATCTGAATATTAAAAGAAAAGCATCAACTATACTGCAAGCTTTTCAAAGACACTACACCAATTAAATCTTAAAAGATATTTTCTTGTGTCATAGATAATATCACAGAAGGAGAAAGCAACTAAAGCTACACTCAAACAGCTTACACTGTCTTTGTTATGCAGTCCCTGTCCAAGACCATCCAGCCTCAAGATCACAGCAATTAATGACATTTGCTTATTCCTGTGATTTCCTGCTGATAATTGTGGCAGTCTCAAAAATAAACAATACTATTCAGCAGGATTTTAATTGAACTGGCTGCAATACAGAGCTGGAAGATGTTCTCAAGGGAAGCAGTGTGCATGGCTCTAAGTGAAAGCAAGCAGAAGAGGCCAGAAGCTCTTGCACTAAGACTCCTCACAGCCACGATAAAAACCTTCTCTATAACAAAGCAACTGACTTTTCATGGGGAAACTCACCATCCCACTACCTTTTTAGCAGCATGTGCCTTTTTTTCACTTAGCAAGCCTTGTCTCTCCCTCCCTTCATTCCTCATCCCTCATGCCTCTCACTTGGCTTTCTCCTTTCAGACTCACAGCAGCGTTTGCAGATATGCCCTTCACATATCAGGCTGTGTTCATTTTGGGAAGTAACATTCCAGCATTCTCCTGACTTCAACTGCAGAAATGAAGAAATTCAATAAAAAACAAGAACAAAGACCTAAGTGTGAAAAGAAAGTAACATTCTTTCTTCCTGCCTTCTGCCTCTTTTCCTTTTTCTCTCTTCTCAATTTTTTAGCTATCAATGGGATTCTATAAGTATTTGTGATAAAATAGCTTCAAGGAAGAACAATACAGACGCTTTTAATAATGTTTCATTTAGTCTGACTTAACCTTTTTGAAAGGGGTTTTTGCTACACAGGACATAAAAACTAATCCTATTCATATCAAGGACTGAAAACCCCACAACCCACTACATTAAAAATTCACTTTACAGCTATCACTAAGTCAGATGGTTTAGTCTTGATATCTTGGCACCTTTCTGCTCATTTATATTCCTCACTCCCCTACGGAAAACCCTTTGTAATTGCTAGCATCTTTTTTCTTATCAGGGTAGAAGGTTCATTTGTAAAATCCTCACACATGGGAGGAGTGAGCAGAATATCAGAGCATGAGCCTGAATGCCTGCATTGGAATCAGAGGCGTGCAGTGAAGTTTTGACTACGTGGCTTTTACAGAGTACATTTGAAACAGTTCAGCAGGAAAACACTAATTATCATGATGACCCATAAATATCATCAAGCTTAGGATTTCTGTGTTAAAAAAAGCTACTGCGTGTAACACAGAGAGCATCTGGCACACTGAGAGGTCTGGACTACCCTGTGCAGTGATCTAAAGCGGAGTGAGAACCAGGTGGAAACGTTTATGAGCTGCTGGCATGTTGTTGTCATAACCATAGATCTGAATTTTGCTCTGCTCAGGGAAGATGTACAAGATGCGTAATTACTCATTTCTTATTCACCACGCACTCGGAAGCGTTTGAAGTTTCTGCCCTCAGCTGTCTGTGCCCTGCTAACCACTCCTGTCCCACAGTACACGTGAGGGAACATAATTTTTGAATATGTATCACTTAAATCCAAGCAAAGGCAGACAGCTGAGCTTAGACCTTCATGTATTTTATCCACAGGTAAGAGATGAACAAGTGTAAGTGAGAGTCTACATACAGACTTGCACTGCTTTATTTAAAATAATGCAGATGCCTTCATGGACATTCTTTCTTTCTGTCAAAAGTGTCTTTTTCTTCCTCAGCTTAAATGTCGCTGCAATCAAGGGATACTTGGGCAGAGGAGAATATGAGCTTGCTGCATAACATCCAGCACTGATTTGTCTAAATATGTTGAAATCTCAAATTAAACCTGTCTAAATGCAAACATAGACAAGCCCCAAAATTGATGCTAAAGCCAAGAAAACTGAAATGTTGAAATGTTCTAGTATCCAGATTAAAATTAGTTGTATCGTTTACACCTGTCAATTTAAGGAAACCAATTAAACTGCTATAATTTGAGCTTTAGTCAGAATGAGAGTTTCCACACATGGTTTTACAGTGAATTAATTTAAGGTCTGTCTGCATGGGAAATTTGACCAGAATAGCTCTCTCATAAGAATGTGTCTCTTTGTAGATACTCCCATTCCAGAAATGCCTGTTTGGTTTTGTTGTGGGGTGTTTTGTTTTATGTTGTTTTGTTTTATGCACCCTTGAATAAGGAGATCTGGGCTTCAAGTTGTTTAGAATTACCTTAGTTTAGAAGAAAAGTTTTAGAAGAAAAGCAGACAAAGCCCTTAATGAGTCTAAAACCACACTGTCACTTAACTCAGGGTGTAAGGCAAGGAGTGCTTTTAGCCTGCATATCTATTTTGCATATCCAGAGTTTGACCGCAGAAATATATTTCAATGGTAATTCAAAAATCCTTTGACAGAGAGGAAAGCATAATTTATCATGCTGTGCTGGCTGATTTACTGTACATGTAAGCTCTGCTTATCGCTTTGAATAACACTGATGGATTTAATTCCGGACCACATGAATGAGCCAGTATTTTTCTCTTTCCAGTTCAGTTGTGCAATACTGTCATGTGGCAAGTACGCTGAACTCATAAGGCAAACTGCAGGGCACAACAAGGTCTAGGAAAATCTAGCCAAGAACTTCGAGCCACTCCTTTGGGAAGAAAATTCTTGTAGTAAATTCCATGTATACTTATGGAAGCTTTTTAGATTCAATAGTTGCAAGGAATCTGTAGTAGAATGTGAGGATTTTGAACAGCTGTGGCTGGTTGTAAACCAACTGTGAAGAAATGTCAAATTAAAGATGATAGTCAGAAATGATAGTCTGAGATCGAGAACCTCCTTCTCAAATCATAAATTCCTGCCATCAGGAAATAGTTTTTACCAGAGCTTAAGAGTGAGTCAGAGTGAAGTTTCACCAAGATCAGTGTTCTGTTCCTGGCAGTGGGTAGTAGGGGATGCCTGAAAAAGAGCATAGGAATGAGGCAAACATATGGTTTTCCCATAGTATGTCTTGGAAATATGTTAGTATTCTTCTAACATCCAGCAGCCTGCTGATTAGTGGCTTCCTGAACCAGAAATGATTTCTTAGTACTAAATTACCTTTGTAGGATTTTTATTACACAAATGTGTCTATCTGGCCCCATGTCAACCTTTGGCCACCATCTCTGCTTTGTACCTGCCACATGCCAGTTCACCTGATACCCCTAGCTCTTGTGCTAGAAAAGACAGATTCCAGACCTCCATCCTAATCCCTCACAGCTACAGTACATAGGCATTCAAAATCAGCATATTGGTTTGGATATTTCTAATTTCGTGTAAAATTAAAAATAACATCATAGTTATGAATTTTTTCTTCCTAACCTTATGAGAGACAGTTACAAAAAAACCGCCAAAAACCAAACAACTTAGCTATATAAATACCAAGCTCATTTAAATTTTCTGGCACAAATATTCCCTACTGAGCTAAAGGTTTACTTTTGTGCCTGAAGTGCAGGCACTTCGGCTTGGCCGACTCTGTAAGTGCTTGTCTTAGCAGAGCCTATATCATCTTTTCTTAGGTCAGGAAAGTAGCAAGACCTCTCTCTTCTCCCTGCCCTCAGCAACACAATATATAAAGACAAATTGCTGCATTTTAGAAAAAGAAAAAAAAAAAAGCCCTGTCTAGAGACGGTAGAAAGCTCTAGCAAGGAACTATTCTGGGATGCAGGTCTCTTCATGGTCCAGTTGCTCTCTGGGCACCACATTGCCTAATGGAAAATAGTAAATCCTCTTATAGCTGCTGTCTGGACTGTGTTGTCCTGTTCTTTTAGTGCCTAAGTGAGACATAGACTGTGAACTTTTCCATTTTGTCTGAGGTGGCAGGGAAAAAACGAGCCAGCAACTTTCTTTGAGCTGTTTGGTCAAGGAAAGGAGCAAGTTTAGAAGGGTCTGTGTACGTCCATGTGGTCTCAGAGTGCTTGCTACTCTGAACATGCCATTTCAGTCACTAGCTTTTTCGTTGTTTTTAGGTTAGTTTCCAGATAGATCAGTGAGCTCATCTGCCTCATCCTGCAGCCAAACAATCAGTAGTGGTGATACAAAAGAGGGAGAAAAAATTAGAGAGTGAAAACGGGGCAGGGGAAGGCTCCTGATGGATTCCATCCTGCCTGGGGCACAGACATCCTGTAGCAGTTTTATTGTGTTTTGAAACCACATCTAAAAACTGCTTAGACACCACATTAACACTTGTGTGAATCTCCCTGCAGCTAGGCATGCATTTTAGCAAACATCTGGGCTTGGGTGAAAGACTCTAAAAGCTGGAGAAGCCACCATGCTCCAAGAAACAGCAGTGCAGTTCTTATTTGCATTCAACATTAATTTTCTTTTCCCTACCCCAGATTTTCTGACTTTAGCTTCCAAAAGTGAAATCTGATCACACCTATTTCTGCTGGACTAAGAACCAGCTGCAGCCTGGTGTCCTTTGATTTGTAGTTGTATCAACAATCAACTTAACAGCTCTTGGACAGAAGATTAGCAAACTCCTCAAGCACCTCACTCTTTCATTATACAATAATGAAAGAGTTCAGTTTTCTGAACTAGCAGCATCTTTGTGGCTCCTCTCTCAATCACATAATTTGACATAATTTTTTCTTGCCATGTGGACACAAGGCCTAGCCACTGCCTTGCAATATCTCTGCAAGGGAATACAAACATCATGTGCCTCTTTGATACTCTGTTTTTATGTGCACACCAAAGCTGTTTTGCCCTGTTAGCTGCAGCATCACGCAGAGAGCTCACGTTAAGCTGCTTTGCTACTACAACTGCTTTGAGTATTTCAGCATTTCAAGTCCTGCCCCCCCAGTCTGCATTCATGGCCTACCTACCTCTTTCCTAAGGGTGTGTCTTTTCATGTGTTTCAAAACAAAAGAACTGCTCAAGGAATTGCCAAATTAGGTCACAGAAATTAATCATCTTCAGTATTTACTATACCACCCATACATGTCATCTGCAAATTTTACTAGCAGTGACTGTTCTCAATACTGCAGATAAGGATGTTGTATAGCATTTGGTCAGGAACAGATTGCATTGGGACTAGCTCCATAGTATCATGATTCACTATTATTTTCTTTTGAGATCTGTCAATTAAGTAAGATTTAATTAGAGAAAGTTTTTAATTAGAGCTGGATGGCAAATGACTTTACCATATTGCAAAATCTTCAGGATTTAATGCTTTTCCTTCCTTTCCTGAAATAGATCAAGAGCTTGAAATTTCAAATTCATGAGAGTGAAGAAAAAGAAAAAAAAAAAAGAAGGAAGGAAGGAGAGAACTGCATGGATAAAAGACTTCTAGTTTCAAAACTTGGATAATTCTTATACTTACATGGATTTCTATTGTAATAATATTTCCCCTACTTTCTGAGCAACAGCAATCAAAATTCCAGCCCAAAAAAAAAAAAAGAAAAAAAAAAAAAAAAAAGTCTTTCACTGAAAAATGGTGAGATACATGAAAAAGCAGAGAGAACATCAAAATTTAAAAATAGCTAATCAAAAGCTTCTCTCCTCCTTTACAAAGACTGTAGTTTTGGCAAACTGTCACTTGCCAAACTGAGTAAGTTTTAATCCATTTAACAGAACTCACTGATTTTTTATAGTGATAGTTTTATTTTCAGAATGCCACGCAGGACTACATCAAATATCTGAGGAATATCACGGAAATATATGCTCAGTAAACTGATCAGATACCTAATGTGTCATTTATAACCTGAGGTTCAGGACCAAGATTCACCAGAATTCAGACTATTTTTCCAACTCTTACAAGATACCCTGAAATATTTCCTTTGCCCAATCAGTGCCAATCAGAAGATCACTCTTTTTCCATCTCTTCCTTTGAGTTTCAGCTGTTTACTTTTCAACAGAATTTTGTTTAATATTTTCTGAATCAGTGTGTGGTGTTTGGGATTCCTGCTGGTAAGAATTTAACTCTTTCCCATACAAGGTAGAGACCTACCTGTGCCTTGGAAATGTGATTTACAGAGCTAGGTCCTTAATTTTCAGCTATTTCTGTTCTGAACAGCACTCCTAAATCTTGTTTTGAATTACAGCCCAGCTATTGTACCAACACTTACTTTGACAACCATACTTTCAGTGCCATAAAACCCCCCAATATCTAGTTTGTCTCACAAGGACAATATTCTACATACTACCCTGCCCCAGTTTTATTTACATTGATTGTGTTACTACTGTGTAAATCTTTATGTATCCCTTATCAATTTTCTTGTGATTACGCCCAAGATTAGTTCTGGGATAAGAATCCTAATGTTACTTAGTCACCTTTTTTAAAACTAGTTTAACACTTCTGTGTAGACAAGGTCTAGAACAAATTGTAACAGCGTAAGCTAGTTGTAGCTAGATTTAAAAATTAATTCCAAAAACATTCACAGCTTTGCATAAATCAAAACATTTCTCATTCTTTCCTTGAATTTCCCTCAGAAACGAAAAACACTCTCCATGCATGAGAAAACTAATTCTTGCATGCAAATGTTCCCAAGGAGAAATTTGATTATTTCAAACAGATCCTCAAAGCAGGAGAGAATGGCTTTGGCCCAAACGTGCAGAAAACAGAGTGTGCTGCTGTGTGCTGAGGACACCCTGGACACATTTCAAATGCAGTTTAACCCATAGGTTTGAGATATTGTGCCCAGCACAAGAGAAAGCCTTGTTTTGAAACTGTTAAAATTCAATGACAACATTTGCTGCTTTAGAGACAATGGCACTATACCAGGAATTAATTAGTTTAGTAAAACTGAAAGAAATTCCACACCCTCTGAATACTATCTGGTTACTGGGCTGTCCCAGGACACCAGTGGGAGTACCTTGTAGCCATGAATGTATTTACCCTCACAATATGCCTATGAGGTAGGGAGACATCACTACCATCATTCTACAAATGATTAACTAAAGAGTGGGGAGACCTATTTCATATCCCTTAACAGACTTCCTGAGTAGGTATCTCTAATAGGTCTACAGTAAATATTGTATATTTTATGCCTTTATGCCTTCATACAAGTTTATGGCCCTTACTCAACTCCAAATATTCTATTAGGACAGGCCCAGGAAGGAAATATTCATCATCAGGAAATTGGGATACCCCCAATTGCAACCAGGCAAGTGCAACAGCACTATGTTGAGCTACAGTAGAGCCCAGAGGAGAGGCAAAGTTTCTGTATGTTGAAACTTTCTAGGAATTATTTATTCACCATCTCAAAGGGTGAAAACAAGGGAAGCCTTGTTTCTCCAAGCAACAGTCTGGGCCAAAATGTAAATTTTCAGTTTTTGAAGCAGATGTATAAATTCCAGTATTATCCATCTTCCCCAGCTAAACTGAGACTTCTGGTTACCCTACCACAGTTAAGGAGCTAAACCTCAGAAAATGCCCTCAGAAACTTAATATGTACAAGCTGGGTAAGAAACCTTAACCATGGATAAAGTCTAAATTCAGAACATGGAGATTTTCATAAACAGATATACAGCATTATCAGGTGTTTTGTGTTTCTTTGTAGCTGAGCAGCTTTTTCATACACAAAAACCAACGTCCAGGCAGAATTTGTCTATGAATACAGCTCAAATGGAAAATGTTCCAATAAATCCAACAAAAAAAGGACAAAGAGACAAAGAAATGAGATATCTCTGATCCAACAGGTAGCACCAGCCGCAGTGGCTGGCAGAAAAACACCTTGTAACCTTCCTCCATGTCTGATGCACATGACTTTTTAGCATGTGCTGACTGACAGAAGGGCCATAGCTGTGTACCAGTGCCTCATGAAGGCAGAGTCTCAGCCATAAGTGGGGCAGAATACAAATGAGGTGCTGTCTGGTGCACTTTGTCTAGCCCTAGATACCTGCTGTTGTGGAATGCTGCTGTCACTTCACTGAATATCTGACTGCCCACAGATTAATAGAAAATGTGGCAGGGAACGAGGAGTTCCCATCAACGGAAATACTGAAGAAAAGGGATCTGACCTGAAAAATCTACCTGAAGGACTACTCAGAAAAACCTTACAGACAGTTAGCAGATGGTGTTGTCCTCTTGGATATGGTTTTATTGTTTCCATTGCTGTTTGTGTTAGCTACACTTGCAAACCTTTTCTTCCACTTTACATGATCATCTATTGAAATCATAACACTGAATTTGTGACACCACAATTATTTCCATGGCAACTGGCTACTGTCAAACAGAGGCACTGTGAGAATGGCAGCACAGGACTGATATGATCAGCAATTTTGTTCTGTCCAGTGAATTCCAAGCTGCTGGAGAGGGCACATGGTGGCAGGAAGGCCAACACAAAAAGCCCTGCACTAATCAGACATGCTTGTAATGAAAGCAGCAATAATGATCTTCAATCATCCGCAGTTAATGAACACTTAATTTGTTACATCCTTCAAATAATAATACATTAAAAGAAACCCCACCTTGGAACAACAGTAGCAAACCATAACAAGGCAAGTTTTGAGTTCCAACCTATCAAAACACAAGAAAAGGGGAAATCACACTTTTGCTCTTGCATCACGTACCAATCATAATAAATTCAGCTGGAGACAGATTTAAGCAAAAAAAATTGATTTTCTGTCCATTCCAGAATGAATTCTGATCATTTAGCAAGAAAGCATCATGTTGGGATTTAATAAAATGGATTTAAATATCACATAAAAATATTGAAAGTCCACAATTTTGGTGGTGGTTTGTTGGTTTTTTTTTTTTTACTTTTTGTTTTCTTTTCTCTTTAGTGGTGCTCTCCATTACAGCCCTTTGATAAACAAAGAAATAAAGCACAAACATGGGACAGCTTCAGGGAGGCTTTGTCTCCACCTAAATTGTGAAAGTACATAATGAGAGAAATGTGATTCCCTTGGTTATAAATGTAATGAATTATCAAAGGCTATCAAAAAAGATAGCAACAAGAATGATATCTTATTTCTTCTATGTACGCTGTTCACGTCAGCTCCACCTTCAGGTACCCCCTGCACCCATCCTTAGATTGCTGATGATCTAAACTACTTAAAGACAAATATGTGAGCTATGATTTATCTATTAGTGCCCTTCAAGTGTTCTGTAAACCAAGCAGGGATCCTTGCTGCTGCTGTTGATCTTGAGGATTGTTGGTGTTTGTTCTCGAGGCTTTTTTTTTCTGTAAACTGCTAGAAAACTGCCTAGTAATTATACCTTGGGTACTATACTTGGTTTTTTAACAGCAAACACTTTTATCTGGAACCTAACTGTGCTTCTGCATGGCCTTTGTGCTGTGTGACAAGCAAAGCAAAAAAGACACAGACACTACCTTGGTAATCAAGATCCTCAGCAGGTGTAAGTGGATGTCAGAGCTGAAGTTTTGCTGTTTTACACCAGAGGAGGATGGAGCCTTTTGACCTTTACATTTTTATTAGCAGATCTCTGTCATCCCAGCGTAATCTAGAGGCTCTTATTCCATCTCTTTGTCTTCCAGGAAACGTCTGAAATAAGCATCGTGCTCTCTGGAGACAGGGGAAAGACTTTTCATCATCCAAAGCCCTGTCAGGTAAGTGATTATCTGCGAGTGTGTGCTTACGCTGACTTGCCTCCATCACTCACAGCAAACATGAGGACAAATGCTGATCACAATTCGCTGCGCTTTCCTGCTCCCAACTGTGGGGAACTCTGAATTTAGCTGATATTTCCAGATTAGCTGTACTCCAGTGCACAGAGCTAAGCCTCGCTAGTACGAGGTGTTACTTGGAATGTTTGGAATCCTATTGATTAATACCAGATAGAATTTTAACGATGTTTCAGATTTTTAATTTCTCTGTCTTTGTTCTCAGATAAAAGAATAAATAAATCTCTTTCCAGGCAGAACTGTGTAACCTGGATTGCCTTTTAATCATGATTTTCATCTTAACTTCATTTTCTTTTTTGACTTCCCACTAATGAATTTACAAAATATGCTTGCTGGATTTAAAAATAAACAGCATTACAACTCTAATTCTTGTTTCCTATGAACAACAGCTCCACACTAAAATTATGTACGAAGTACCATTTGTTATTCTAAAAGCATGGCTTTTCATAAGGCTCCTGTCATAAATAGGACATTTAATATTGGATTCATTGTTAAACTAGACGGCATGTAGAGCTGGCAGGATTTTGCAGCAAGGCACACAGCCTGTTTTATCAATGAGTTCAGAAACGATCAATAAAATCTTGGGAAGAAAAGCACTCCTTCTTGCCCAAATGGCAGCAGAGATTCATCATGGGAGTTTTATCTGTGGATATGACTATGCTGCTTTCATCTCAAGCAGCTACTAAAACAAAAACCCTTTCAAAAAGTCACGTTGTCAGGTGATGACAGTGGAAGCTGAAAGGGTTGTTTGGAAGGTTTTAATTTGACTACACTACACTGAGAGATAGGATTTGTGCTTTAAACAACTTATTCTGAGAAATGTCTCGGTGTGTCCAACTCATGGCAGCACGAGTTTCCAAAGAAAATATGACAGATGCAACAAAAACTATTTTCAGCAAGATTTTCTTCTCAGGTGCATTCTTTGCAAAAACGGTTTCTTATGGATCCTCTTTTTCAAAAGGACCATAGTTTATTTCTTCATCCATTATTCTGGCTACTATTTGAAGCAGTTTCAGATCCAATGGCGCTCCTTTTAAAAGCTTTAGAATCTGACACATATTTCCCCTTTTAAGTCTTCAGCCCCAGCTGTATTTCATAGCTGCTTCTACTCACATGATCAAAATAAGCAAAATGCCTTAGGAAAACCAAAGTGGCTTTGTCTTTAAAATCCAGAAACCATCTAGCTCTGTGACTCATTTTGACAGGGTGACACCAGAGATAAATTAGATAAGTGTGGGTTCAAGCTGACCACCACTACTTGGTTCACCCACTGGTCACTGGGAAACCTGCATCCACCCGCACAGCCTGAGGACTGATGTCCTGAGCTGGAGAGCCTGCACACAACCGAGGAGTAATCACAGGACTACCTCCTTATTTTTGTGGTCTCAAAAATCAAGCTGCAGATGAAGACAAGTAAGGTGCAGCTGAAAGGAGCAGTAGAAATCAGGATTGTGATCCCTCCTTGGCATGATGGGGTTGTCTTCAGGTCACATTCACCAGCCACTGGCCATTTAGCTATGATTGGAAAAGATATGCAGTAGGATTTCGTAAGGGACATCCAGTCTTGCAGGATGTCTTTGTTTCAGAATAGACCAAAGATCCGAGGGCTGGTGGAGGTTTGGCTCAAAACATGCACAGAAGCAGGCACATAAAAAAAGCTGAAAATGGTGCAATTCAAATATCCTCATTGGAAAGCACAAAGACATCATTTAGGTAATTGTATAGGAAAAGCACTGAATTGAAGTAGTGAATTGTTCAAAGGTAGAAATGTTCAGAAAATTGCCATGGGAATCCCCCATGATCTTTTGAATGCAGAGATGTATTCAAAAATTCTGGATTAAAACCACATAATTCTTTTGGCTAGAAGTTTCAATCATTTCAAATTTAAAAATGTTTGCTGTTGGTGTTTGTAACAAAGAGGCTTCCTTCACTCTAGTTTTGAATGGATAATTTTCCTGTGTTTTCTTGTTCAGTTGAAGAATGGAATGAATTTTTAAGATTAAGCAAAATAGAAATTTTAATTTCTTCTAAAAGTCCATTCAAATTGCTTTTCCACATTTTGACTAGAGACTGATGGGTTTGATTGAAATTACAGTACTCTCCAGAAATTATCACTAATTTTGGCAGGATTTTGTTTCTTTTCAATTTTCCTGGAAAAAGATTCTGACTGCTACCTACAGCATTGGAATTCCTTGTGCCTTTTTACTAACCCTCACCATTGACATGCTATTATTACTTATGCAAATCACTTAGTTTGCTTCTACTTTAATATCTTCTTAGTAAAATACCAATAATTTCCTAGGTCAGAGAAGGCTTCCAGAGAATATTTATGAGATACTCAGAACACAGAGAGCATGGCTTCTCAGACAGTGGCACAAAATTTATACAATTATATTTGTTTCTTGGAATTATTCCTGATACACAGCTTACTAACACACGTGAGAATCGGACATTTACAGTGTTAGGCACTACAGTATTTATTGTTATCACTACCAAACCTTTGAGTTACAGCTAGTGGTTTTGTTCCCAATATTTGAGCCCAGAGCAGCGCATGTTCATCCAAATTCATTTAGGCTGGTAAGACTATACAAACTTGGTGGTTTTTAGCTTTTGTGGACCATACAAAACAAACTTGATTGAATTTTGGGTTGAGTTTAACACAGATATAAGAAGGCCCCAAAGGAGATTTTGTAGAAAACTGACAAATCTTTAACTATGCTCAAGATGTATTTTTCCTTCCATTTCCGTACCTGTTGGTACAGCATAATTGCAATCCTTCCACCCTGGAGGATAAATCAGAAGATGGTGACAGTACAATTGGAAGCAGTCAGGCTTCTTCCACAGATTGATATGTTTTGCTTCACTCACTCTAGTCCCCCTGCTGCTTTCCTACTTTTATCTCCAGATTTTCTTAGTCTGATTGCTTCAGACCATACGCTGCGAGTGAGTGATGTCAGTGGCACGCCTCATGCATAGAAACCTTGGAGCAGCCAGTGAAATACAACTTGACAACATTCCTCAGGTTTTTCTCCACGCCCTAACCGGCGAAAGACAAACTAGGTATATTAGCCACACCTTGAGGCTGGAAATGCCAGCAGTAAAATCCATGTTTTTCTGAAGGCTTTAAAAACTCTGTGAACCTTTTGAGTAGTGTAAATCCCTCATGAAGAATACTGTTAAAAGGAATTTTTAGAACTGAACCTTCTTATTCAGCAAATTCATTCCCATGGTACATTAAGTAACAAAATACTATGTGTCAGGCAATCATGAGTCATCAAGTTACAGTACAATACAAAAACTGCTGGTAGACAGATACCTTTGGAAAGTGACCCTGTATTCTGTGTCGGCTTAGATCAATTACAAAATAATATCCATTAGCTTAAGCAATCATTAAAATGATTGGGTAGGACATGAACAGGCTATCTGATCAAAAGAAACATACTAAGCAGCAATCCTTACTTGTTATTAATATGGGTGAAGCTTATTCAGTAGTAATAAATTAGGTTGACATTGACTTTTAAATTGGTTAGCCAGTAATTGGCATTAAAAGATGAGTGTGTTCCCCATAATTTCTAAATTTATAAAATTCCTTTATTGTCTTTTTTTTTACTTTCTCATGATTTACATAACACTCATCACTAGTAATGGTCAGGCAACTCAGTGTGACTACCTAGAAGGCAGCACTAAGAGAATGAGAACTGTGGTTAAAGGTATGGAGCATTTCAGTAGAGCAGTATGATTTGTAATGGAAAAGAGATGGTAGATAAATTGCTGAAGATCTTCAGAATTACAATTATGAAGAATATTAATTAGAAGGTATTTTTTATTTCTCCACCAAGACAAACGCTAGAAGTCTTTGAATGAAGCTAGTGCAAAGTATCAAATTTTAGAAATAAACTGCATTTCCAGACCACATGAGGCTGATACAAAATTCCATGTTTCTGGGAAGTTTGCAGTTTAGTGTTAAAAAGAAGAAGAAGAGGTAAATCAGTAATTGTTAAGATCTGAAGCTGCAAGAATTCAGTGCTCCTGGGAAGTGTGTCACAACCTGCTTGCAGGTTCTTAGATCTTGCCCAGGGTACTTGTAACTGGTAACTGTCACGGGACAGATCCTGAGCTAGATGAAACTCTGATCATACTCAGCAGAACAGTTTTGTGTTTGCTTACAGACCAACACTGCATTACTGCACTCACGAGGCTTTGGACAGAGAGAAATTGTAATGACATTAAAATATGCATGTGTTAGAGACCTTAGGCCTGTTGGCCTGTTGTATTTATCCTGTCTGTAAACATTGCTGAAATGACCTCTTTCAGAAGATGAGCATAAGTGTCCAAATTTTTTGTTTCCTGATTTTGAAGATCAGTAAAGTCACAATTCAAGTTAGATCTGTATTAAGCAGCCCCAGCTCATACCAAAGATAAACACTTCTTAGTAGGCCTGAAGGAGAGGATGGTTAAGCATCATTGAGTACAACACAGTAAGGGAAAATGGAAAATAGCAGGTGTATATATCATCTTTTTCCTGAATTTAATCACACAGCTGATTCTCAGCAGATTGTAGCAGAAGTGGCTCTTTCAGAGGCTCTGAGGATGGAAGGGCAGGAAAGTGTTTTTTAAGAGAAAGTCAAGAAAGATAACCTTTGCTGAACAACCACTGTGAGCAAAAAGGCACAGAGAGAGGAACAAGATGTACAAGTTCAGAACATATGCAAGTTTATAAGAAGTTAAATTGCTTTTCTCTGGCATTTAGTGGACATGAGTCACTCATTTCATGATACATGAGTGTATCTTTGCGAGCAGATTGTAGGAAACTCTAGAGAAACAGCACTATCTGGAGCTATCCCACATCTACTCAAACCAAAATCAAGATCATCTGATTTCAGTGAGAAGCCTATGCTAGAAACCGTTCATGTTTGCCCAACCGACTTTTGTTCTTAAGACAAGTTCACCTTGTTTAGCCACTCGAATATTTACGTACTTACATAAATAAAACTCTTTTTTTTTAAAGAGGGGACTAAAAGGCTAAATATGTGTCATTAATTCTTATAAAACACACTGGAAAGATAACATACAAGATACTAATAACCACCTGGTTACCAGCATAGTCTAAAATTTATTCATTTCCAGTCACCTGTTGTGGACAAGAATAATATGGTTCTTTCCCTTTTTCTGTGTCAACCAATCTGTTAAGATTTAAGTACTGTGAATAGCTTGCAAAATTTGATTCCGCAACCTGGGCTAACTTACTTCGCTAAATTTACTCACTAATATAATGAAATTGAATAAAAGATCACCCACCCATGTTAATGCTAAACAACATATCAGAGCCAGACTAGAGCAGCGTCAATGTTGATTTGTGCTTAAGATAATGAAATTTGAAAGTCTAGAAATGATAGGGTTGTTTATAGCAAGTTCATCTCTAAAATAATTGCATCCAAGTTGCCATAAACATAAAAGAGAGATATTCTGCTGCAGCTGGTTGAAAGGATGGTTTGATTAAGGAATATAGATAACATTTACAGCTTCAGAGGAACTTCAAAAGACTATCAGAGAAATCAGGGAATTTAAAAGACAGAATACAATTTCCAAACTTAAAAGCATTATTTTTCCTCAGACATCTAATTTAGATTATATACCAGAAGCCTATAATAAACCTCCCACAAAGAAATAATAGCACACTGCACACACTATGGTTGTTCAACACCCCATTTAAATACAATTACTGGCCCTTTGCCAGAAGCCAGGAAGCATGTCTTTCCATAGCAACAGTAAGAGAAAGGTCAGGACAATATTTTTGCAGCAAAGCTTTTCCTTAAGAAGGATTCGGGATTATACTGTGGATTACATCTTTTTGAAATATGGTACTTCCAAGTTAAAATACACCTGGATCATCTCTCCCTCTCCCTTGGGATTAATTCTATTGGTTTGGAAAACCTGCACCTGCCTCCTCACACACCATTCTCCACCAGTATTTAGTCAGAATACAGTTGCTTCAATTGCTACTTTAGCAAGTGTGTAAATGAGAAGCTGTAAATGTTCTTGCTAATTCATTGAGAGCATAGCTCAGGATGTATTTAATTAAAAGCAATGAACTGAGCTAATTTACCTAGTTCATTTCATTGGATTTGGTCTAGTAAGCAACCTTTTAGATACCAGAATATTTAAAGGACAATGTATTGTTGTGTTTTTTTCCTTTTTTTAAAATCTTTTAAGAGTTTGTTTCGTGCTGTTTGCCTGTTAATGTAAAAGATAATGACTGTTTCCTAGCATTGTTTTACATTCTGTTAGGAGCTAGTTAAGTATTGTGTATGACTGGTAAACTATTAGCATCTGGTTTTGAGGATTAAGCTTGCAAAAACATATGCAGATGAGTCACTTTGATCATGTGAATGATTCCATTCAACCTCTGTTAAATGCTTTGAATCATGGTCTCCCTAAGAATCACAATCCAGGGAGAACAATGCTACAAGTGCAATAAAACAGCTAAAATGGATCAAGTATCAGGCATAATTGACAGCTTTTAAAAAGTCAACGTCTCTTTTAGCAGCTCAGTAGACTGTGGGAATGACCTGAATATCCTGAATATTTCAGAGTTTTTAATAGCCCCTTCAGAAAGGCAAAAATTTCCAAACAGGGACAAATCTTCACTAGATTCCATGCAAACACATGAAGAGCTGTTATTTTGTGAAGTCACAATACTATTCAGTTTGCTTGAGGGCATAAATATTTATAGAATCATAAGCATAGTTATTAATCTAATTTGTGGGGGAAACACACGTAAAAGCCTGGAACTTGTTACCATGAAACTTATCCTGAATGCTCACACTCTTTCAGGAACATACACTGGATTGGATTTCACTGGGCTGGGTTGGATAACAGGATTATCATAAAGTCCAGGGACTATAAACATCACAGATGACCCTCAGAGTATGCAAAAACCCAGGATTTTGCTTCATAGCCTGGAGACATCCTTTTACTGGATAACGGAGATAGGGAAGAAGGCTGGTGCCTTTGCTTTCTGCATTTTGGTCCTTGAGCCAAGATCAGCTACACATACGAGATATCTACAGGAAAGGGAACAGATGTTTCAAAGAAATGTACTGTTAATGCAAAAGACAACACTTTTTAAGAGAATAGTAATCCTTATATTACATTCTCCTGTTTGTCAAGAAAAAGAAGAGCACTCAGAAGAAAGCAAATGGCAAAGGAGTTTTCTTTACCTACTTTACACTGAGTTTATTTTGGTTGGCTTTTTGTTTCCATTTAAAAAACCCAATAAATTCTCTGAGTTCTCTATTTTATTTAATATTTTATCAGAGCAATCTTGAAGGACAGACTGAATTGTGGAAGGGAGAAGCCTCACAAAGGCATTCCTAGAGGTTTTTCTTCTGTATGTCACAGAAGGGCCTGTTGACACTGACACCATTTGGAGCACAAGTGAAGCAGACTTAAGGAACAGCATATTTAATGAAAGGAAGCGTTCACAGTAAAACTGCACTATGCTTGAATGAACCTCTTGACCTCCTTCAGAAATCATATTATCCTGTCATTCCTGTGAGAATGAATCTTCCCCTTTTGTGAACTTTTTTCACTTTTTTTGAGAGACAACAGTGGACAAGGATGCTCAGGAAGTTGCTTGGGGGATTTGAAAGAGTTCCTGCATGCAGTAGCCAAAGAGCTGGTTATCACAGCATCATTAAGGTTATAAAAGATGTCCAAGATCATCAAGTTCAACCTTTGATTGAATGCCACCATGCTGTTACGATCCGGTTTAAGCCCAGAAGAGCAAATAAAGCTAAATCTCTGTGCATAAACCAGAAGGAACTTAGAGAAAGTTCAAAATATTCCCAAAAACGAGATTAAAACCAAACGAGGTTAGATGTTGGTGCCAAAAAATTGATGTATTTTATTTAATAGTAAAAGAGGCAAAGAGAAGGAAAGAGAAAAGAAAGAAAGACATAGAGAAAGAAGTGTGTGGGGGGGGTGCGGGGACAGGGAGAGGTGGAGGAGAGAGAGAGGAGACAGTGGTTAGGTGGAAGCATACCACCCATCCGAGGGTCCCAGCAATGCCATGTTGCTCCCCTCCATCTGGTCTTCTTGGTGGTGAGGGTCCCCTGCTGCCGCCATGGCCACGCGAGGAGTAAAGCATCCTGTGGATTAACAAACACCTTGGGCCAGGTGGGAACGCCCATGTGCCTCCCTTGCAGGGGCCAGCCTGACACACTGTCCTTTGNTTAGGCCTTTGTGAATGTCCCCAGCCCTGAGCTGTTACTTTATCTTGTCTTCATCAGTGAGCAGTGTAAGGCCTCAGGCAGGGCCCCTTTCAGGGTGCGGTGGTCTTCTCTGCAGCTTTTGCAACACAGATTTAAAAGTCCTTCATGAAAAAGTTTAAGTCATCAACTGTAATATTTCAGTTTCTGACACATGCCCACTAAACCATACTTCAAAGTGCCACATCTACTCATTTTTTGAACATTCCCAGGGTTGGTGATGCTACCACTTTCCTTGGAAGCCCATTCAATGCTTATCCACTCTTTCAGTAAAGAAATTTTTCCTTATATCCAACCTGAACCTGTCCTGGCACAACTTGAGGCCGTTTCTCCTTGTTCTATCCCTGGCAGCCTGCGAGAAGAGGCCGACCCCACCTCGCACCCCCTCCTTTCAGGGGGGGAGTAGGGAGCAATAAGGTCTCGCCTGAGCCTCCTCTTCTCCAGGCTGAACAGCCTCAGCTCCCTCAGCTGCTTCTCACAGGATCTGTGTTCCAGCTCCTTCACCACCTCTGCTGTCCTCTAGATGTGCTCCAGCACCTCAGGGTCTGCTTTTTAGTGAGGGGCCCAAAACCGAGCACAGGATTCAAAGTGCATTAATCTTGGCATGAGCAATAAGTCAAAGGATCTTTTCACTGACTGCACCTCAGTCTGCTGGAGCAAGGCATGGTGGTGTGGCAGCAGTTGGCAGACAGATGTTTCACATTTGAATCCTACTTTGTGCCCCAAAGTAATGCTGATTTTATTTGGCTGTTGTTTGGGGTTTTTTGGTTTTTTGGGTTTTGTTTTTTGTAATAGAAATTTTGGGGAAGTATCTTGTATATTAAAGATACACTCATCTCTCTCAGTTCTTCTCTGCTATTGATAATTGTTATCTCCACAGCTCTTTCCAGGTGGCACAGAGGGAAAATTTACTAATACTACCTTAGAAGTAGAAGAATGAAGCAGAAGCTCAGCTGATGTATGAAGTAGGCATGTTGTGTGTATTTAAGTGGATCAGGACTGGGAAGCTACTTTATGTTTAAAGAGCATATGCAAGTCACTTGCCCCAATTCAGGTACCTTTAGAAGTTTATAGCAAAAAATATTCACAAAATGTTTATTATTTGAAAAATAAGAGTCATAAGAAAAAATGAATTAAACCCATAGATGAGGTAGAATTAGGAAGAAATATCTGCTTGTTGAATAAAGAAAGTTATCTCTATTTAAAAAAAAAAGTCTGTGTCTCCAAAAATCTTTATATATCTAAGTACGTATATGTCTGTGTGTGTGTGGTGTGTCCATGGCTCCAAAAGTTTTATGATATGTTTTAACAGGAAGTTCTAAAATAAGCTTGGTTTTGTTATTGTTTTATTTCCTTTGACAGTTTTCTGACTGCATTTTATATTACTTTTCTACTGCCTCTTTCTTAGTTTCCCACAACACATATTTCATATGATGCTATCTTTTCTCACAGATTCCTTGCCCTTAGTTCAAAAGTTTCCTGGGATAGGGCAAATGTTATTACGGCATGTAGAAATGGCAGTTTGATAGAGTAAGAAGTCATTTAATTCTAAATAGACATTCTAAATCAATTCCATAAATATGAAGAATAGTAATCTGAGAGGTTAGATTCAATTTTAAATTAATTCCAAAATCTTCAACTCGAACTTCAAATCAGTTCAGTCTAACAGCTTGTGAAAAGCTGGATGTGCTTTTAATTTCAGTGGCAATGAATGTCACTCAATATCTCCCGGTCTAGTACGGGTCTATAATATTGAAATCATCTGAGAAACCTCGTTTTGCTTCCAGTGGCACTGGAATGAGGCTTAGTGCAAGATTCAAAATAAGTAATACTTGACAGTCCTTGTGATTGCCCTCTTTTCTCTGTAAAAAAAAGGAATATTTTGAGTAGATTAATTCATAACTCTGAAAAAAATTGGGAAAAAATAGATCAAATCTGGCTTTTATAAAAGATCTAATGTTTATGCAAAGTCTTAAGCAAATCAGCAAGCTTTAACAGCAGCAAGCTCAAATCAGTGAGGGTTTTGCTGCAAGTTGCTGGTCTAAGGCTACACTGCTGGATCCACAGCAAATACTGCAGCCTCAGGCTTTCTTGCTTCCACACCTGCAGAGGAAGCACAGTGCAGAGGAAGCACAGTCCAAAGGAAGCTGCTTGCACCAAACCTAAAAGATTTGGATAGCACTAACTCATTTAAAAGAGAATTATGTTAGCAGAAGAACATCTCCCTACCCCATGGCAGAGCGGAGGGTTTTCACAACGATGTTAATTCCCCTTGTGCCCTCTCTCTCTTGTTAAATCTTTGCCCCCAAGAAAATCCTTTAGCCCATATTTATTGATCTTAATTTTCTAACAAAACTTTTCCAAACCAGATATTTCATATGGACTTCTCTTTTGCATGAACTTGTCACTTGTTATATGTCTAATCTTGAGCAGAGTTCAGTTTAAGTTATTCTAATTTTTTGATTCTGAAGAAAGTATGAGGTGAATTTTCTCAGTGTGTTAAGACCTCATGCTATCCCACCAAGAAAAACTATAAGAAAAAGAAAGAAATACATATTTATCTGTCGAAGTTAATAATTAGAGATATTGCTATTCTTATTTTAAAAGCCCAGCATTTAATTTAAAAACACATAAACAACAACAGTTTTGTTTAGTAAATGCAAAGCAAAATACTATACGGCCTTATTCTGAAATTATTTACACTCCATCATTTCTGTCTCCAATTTCCATACAGGTTTAATGAGAATGGTTTTAATATGAGCTTTTCAGTTAAAGTGCACAAAATTACTGTTCTATAATACAAAAAAAAGGGTGCAATTTCTAGTATTGGCTATAGAAATGATTCATCTAACAGCATGTTTGGCTTGGTCTATTAAAAACAGCGAATTTTTGCATGAAGATGGACCAGCAAAAATTCTCATCCTGTGTTAAATCAAGTCTACAGGCACCCTTTAGCATATCTTATCTTTGTTTTCTGTCTTGTCCACCATTGTGGACACTGTAAAAATGCCAGGGAAAAGAACAATTTCTTGACCTCATTAGTCACCCCTTTTTCAGTATAGTGACACTCAGTCATGCAGCTGAGATCAGAGGGTTTGGAAAGTAATCCCTGGATAAACCATCTAGTCCTGTCTTCTGGTTCTTCCATGCACCCCCTCTCTGTCAGCTGGTGCATAGGGACAAACCTGGAGAATGATATGAAGTCTAAGTTTTATCTGAAACTAGAGCAGGGAAATAGGAAGTTCTACAGAATGGAGCAGCTGGTCCTGAGAATTGGTGTGTCCAGTCTGTGATCTTCTGAATTTTAGCATGAGTCTGGTCCTCTGAATTCAACACCCACTGATGTTTGCAGTACACTGGTTGCCCTCTGGAGCACATGATCTGAAAGAAAGCCTGTTCATGCACTAATTGCAGATGAGTCTTATGAAGGGATGATCAGGAGATTCACTTCAAAATATGCCTCCAACTTGGACCATGTCAATGCAGACACACTAAAAGTGACCATTCACAGACAGCCAAGGAAGAGTCTGCCCTGCGTGAGAAAGTAGTGGGGATAACTTTGGTGTGGTCTGCAAATTAGGGCATCCTCAAAGCTTTTATTATCTTATGTATAACATGATGGATGGATAATGGATTGAGTTTCCAGGTCTGTTACTGGTTTACTACCCGCACTGTCACCAACAGTCAGTAAAAAGTGCAGGGGGATGCCAATGCAGTCAAATCTCTGGAAGTACTTGTGTTGTTGAGACCACGGTTTGTCTGCTCCGTACATCTGACTTGGTATTAAAGTCGTGCTAATTTGTTGTTATGAATAGGAATTACTGAAGGGAAAATAGCCCTTTATTCCTTAGTTTACAGTATTTATTGTTCTCTCTGTCTTGTAACATCTGTGGTGACTCAGGCATATGTTATTCTGTACAGGCTGTAGCTAAACTGCACACAAGCATTGATGAGACCTCTCCTTCCAACCAGTCCAGGTGGAATCAATAAAAGATGAGGAAAACAGAGATCAGCTTAATTAATCTAAGGCCTTACATATTAACTACAACAGATTTAGCAGTGTTAAGGGTATATCTTTGTTTCCTTAGGAAAGTTCCATGAGTTCTTACTCAAGAAAAGGTGGGTTTTTAATCAGTTTTTGAATATTTGAGGAAGGTGATCAACCAAGAATTTCTGGTGTTTCTTTGCAATACATTTCTTATTTGAGGAGAACAATAAATGTGTCTAATATTTTCCCACCAGAATAATCTTTAGCTTTGTTATCATTAATTAAAACATCTTGTTTCAAATTGAGTTTCTGATTTCAAGCTTTTATTGAACATAAATAAAATTGTCAGTAACATAACATTTCTTTATACCAGCAGAAAAGGAGGCAGTGACAGACACAGGATATGGGAATGCAGCAAAGTCAAAGCAATGTAAATTGTGGATTACAAAAGTATACTTACAGTTATTATAAAAGTTACATCAATGGTATATTTTTAAAAACTCGTCCTTTTTTTCTTAAAACAGAAATTTGTTAATCTAATGCAGGTAGTAAGTCACGGAATTTTTTCCAGTTCCTTTACTCTTGACAGCCACATTTTTATAGTGATTATGTGTTTTTTCCAGCTGTAGCACTGCAGTTCACTTGCTGGCAGTATTATCAAAGATTCCAAGAAGTGCTCCATCTTTATTTAATTTCAGTAAATCAGGACAATTCCCTAAGTCCGTTATAAAATAGAATTTGGCAATTTATAAATTAAATACCTTACGTACTAATTTTCTCTCCGATCTTGAAGTCTTTTGACAAACAGATTTTTTTCTGTAGTGTCTTGCACAACAACAGCTGAGATAAATGTAGCAAGCACAGACTAAATCTTTCTTTAAAGTTACATTGCAACTTTTTAATTAAAGACCAAAAAATTTGATGTTTATTGATAGCAGCTTTGACAGATGAAATATTGACATTCATGTCATCAGACTTCAGCAGGGGCAGTATAAAAACTCAGGACATTGAGAACTGGAAGTGTCTGAATTCTGCCAGAGTTTCCTACATTGGCATTTAAACATTAAACACTCATCCAGGTGGGGATCTCAGAAAAAACCTTTCTATCATGATGCTAAAACCTGAGCTAATACAACTGTGTGTGTCAATTCATCTCTCATCATCTCTTACTGGGTTAGATATTTTGTAGTCCCTAATGGAGGCTGCAAGCACAACCAAAATCCATAGCACCGTAAAACATGCAAAACTACTGTCTTGTACAACATGTAATCAATGTTTATTAGTGGCCTTATTTGGGTTTGCAAAGGCTGATAACTAAGAACAAGAGCACCTGTGGCACTAATCCCTAACAGAGTTCTGAATGACATTTTCATAGTCTACTCCTCCCGTGGCTGAATGGTTCTAAAACCTAGACAAAAAGTCGTGGACATTTGTATCTAATGTATAACTCCAAGGAAAATAGTTTTTGGAATGGGAGTTCATCTGGAGACCATAGGACCCACCTGGCAGATGAAGCTCAAACTGGACCCCTGGCTTTGTAGTCATGACTGGCCACAGCCATGCTGGTGAGGGATGCTGAACCAGCTGAGCAAGGGAGATGCTGTTCAGCCAGGAGATAGAATTTTGCTATCTATTTATCTTATATACAACTTTTTGCTTTGAGTGGTGTGGTTAAGGGCTCAACCTTGTGTTTTAGTCAACATAGCCTTGTTTTCGTGTTACACCTTGACATGGGAGTCAGGGAGAACCAGAGTGAAACCGAGTGTTTCATCCTGCCAGAAACAGAGAAAGCAAACCAGCTTGTGGATTCAGATCTCCAGGGACCTGTACCCAGAGACACAGCGAGGAAACCCAGGAATGGAGAGTTCTCCCTGCCAAGCTGCAAAGAATGGTGGTGACTGCAGGAGTGCATGCACCTCCAGGGTCCTTGGAAACCCTAAAACAGCCCAACCATGTAAAGCTAGAGTTTGTAATACAACTTTGTCCCGTATGCAGCTGAAGGCATTGCAAATAATGAGTAGCCATGCTATGTCCAGTAACAATTTGTTAAAATACAACTCGAATAAGCTATAAGATACAAATGTACTATAATTAAGTTTTCCAGTCTGCAGAATCCTCCTTTCTCTCTATTCATTCTCTGCTACATCATAACAATTTACTAACTACATCTTCCCTGTGATGCAGTGCCTTCAGTCTTCTCATTTTGTCCTAGATAAATACCCTATAATCACAGTTCTCTCACAAAGCCAGAGCGTCAGTCTCCTTTCCAAATGCTTCTGCCCATGTTGTTTCACCTTCATCAAATTTCCCTAGCAGCATCAAGTGCTAACATGCCTCCATTCCCTTTCTTCGCTCTTACTTTTATGACCCTTCAGTCCTTGAAGATCTCTTCAAGTTTCATCAAATTAGTAAGTGAAATCCCTGTTGGTTTTAGTAAGAATTCATCAAGACCCAGTGAAGTACTCATCTTACCACTCCTTTTGATTTCCATCTAATTCTTGTTAGCATGTTTCCTCCCAGACATCTTACTTCATCCAGAAATCATTCTCTAGTCCAGGTCAATTTGTATTTCACTGTCACACAACCATAGCACCTTGCTGGTCCCAGTAATGCAGAACATAAAGCCGATATTAAATTGACAAACCACCTTTTGTGTCCCTCTCTGCCATAAGAATGAAATGGTGCTGACCTGTGTGCAGTGCCAGGGTCTACAGAAGAATCTCACTCATGGCTCTGAACTGGTCAGGATTCAAAATAATCCCCAGAGGAGCAGAGGTAACACAGGCAGTTCACACCTGGCTGGAAGACTAAATAGATTTGTGAGGTCTTTTTCTGTGTTAATCCACTCACCAAAAATACAACTGTAAATTTTAATCAAATTCAGGAAATATGCTTGTGTGAAAAAAGCAGTTCTTCCAGCCCTGAAACTAACTCATCACAAACTGTTTGCTTCAACAGGATCCAGCTGTCAGCCAGCCCAAATGAGAGTCAAAACCAATTCTTGTTCTTCATCCACTGTTCTTCAAAAGCAAACTGCTTAATTCAACTTGTTTCTTTAATTTTCTAGGGCAAGATTTTCAGTTTTAATGTCAAAATCCAATATTCCTTGGATATTTTTAAGGTAAAATAAGGCTTCTTAAAATTAAACAAAGTATTTCATTACAGTGAAAAGCATATCTCATTACGTTTTAGATTTTTATTTCAAGTGAGTTGTTAGCCCCTAAATGAAGTCTGTTGTTTCTTAGGCAAACCAAAACATTAATTCTTTTATACCATCGAGGAACAACTATAATGGTAAAGAATCAAGTGGACCTTATGCAATTTATATATGGTGAAAATTGATTTTCCATTACAATTT
This sequence comes from Machaerirhynchus nigripectus, assembly GCA_013397975.1. NCBI lineage: Eukaryota > Metazoa > Chordata > Aves > Passeriformes > Dicruridae > Machaerirhynchus > Machaerirhynchus nigripectus. Next base: position 165,803 of record VZRQ01010456.1, read on the forward strand.
CCTCTCATCCCACTGTGTCAGTCCTTGTCAAATACTCCCTATTCTCCTCCCTTTCCCTTTCCTTTTCCCTTTCCTTCAAATGCCCAAGACTTCCCTACCGTACGCCTTCTACATTTTACAAATCTAAACTTTTATTTGCGTCTTTTTAAATACAAGAGGCTCCTATTGAGAAAGGAAAAGTCGCAACCTTTATAAGTCATAGAAGAAATATTAGTGAAAACAAGATCTTCCAGCAAGTTCTGAGTTTGGTGTTTTCCAGAAATGTCATGAGTTCAGCACTTGCCAAACAGACCAGCCTGATGCATCCTCCTGCTGATGTGGTGCTTTTTGAGGCAGGATGAAGGAGTGAAGTATCCCAGTGCTGCTCACTTCCTGGAACACCTGCAATCAATTACCATTGCTGTTCTGCTGTGAAAAGCCCAAATGCCTTGCTTAGCTAGGATGATAATGGCATGGTTTGTGTGTAGTTGTCCATCAGACCACATTATAAATCTCTGAGAAGCAGTTTTATTGCACTGAAATTCATTTCCCCTTTTTAAAATTCTAAACATAGTAGGTAAGAGTATGCTTTCCCTTAACCACATGGGGTTGTTCAATACATTTCAGCATATTGTAGAAAAGAAGATGAAATGTGATTTCATTGCATGAACAAAAACTAGCACAGCTAAGATCCAGAGAATGGTGGTCACATTTGGAGGAATCATATTAAAAGTAAACCTGGTCTCAGATCTTGTATATTAAAATAGTTTGACTCAAGCTATGCTTAAAAGGGAGACCTTCAGGGGAAAAGGCAATGCCCAAATGCTCATGTACTAAAAGAAGTGGTGTGAGTGACTCAGGATTTGTCATGCCTTCTGAGTACCAGAACACTTCCCATGAGATATTTATTATATTGATGGATTCAAGCCTCGAATGACGCACGGGGTGTGAGCTTCTAGCGCCTGACACTGATTTCAGTAAAGCTGCACAGTTCGGCCCTCCTGGGCAAACTGGGGTGTGTGGGGGGTGTTTGGAGGTGGCAGTGGTTTGTATTGAAGCAGCTGGCTTTGTTGAGTGGTGATAAACTAATCACATTCTGAAGTGGCAAAATGGTCTCCTTCAGCTGTGTTATGTTTCATGCCAAGCAGGCTATCCTGGGGTAAAGAGAAGAAACATTTAGCAGAGCTCTGTGCACTTCACTGAGGCTTTAACCATTGCTGGGTATTCAGCAGGCTTGAAAAGGTCTTTGAGGTGCATCTCAACCTGCACTGCAATACACAAATGTGAAATTGCTGGGTTAAAAAAAAAAAAGAAGAAGAAAAAGCCATCTAAGGACAATAAGGACAGGGATTCCTTCTCTAAGGTGAACAAGATACACTACACAAGATTCTTACTGAGAAGAGAGGGATTGATTTTTTTTATAAATTACATTAAGTATTATCATGATATCATATTAGAAACACATGCATTTTTAAATTATGCTGATTACTACTATTATTATTCCAAAAGTTTTTTAGATGAGATTTCCTGTAAGTTCTCTGAATCTCAAAAAGGGCTAAAAAGTTATAAGAGGGTTTGTCTGGAAGTTAGTACAGATTGCAAATACCTTGGTTATCCCCAGTTTATTCATGGAAAGATATTCTGTGGTGCCTTTTTTAGCTAGAGCATAGCCTGAGCAGAGTTTCTCAGCCTGTTATAATTAAAGAATTATCTAACCTTTGAAAAAAAAACCCAAACAAAACAACGTAATAACTTAGTATTGCAGTAATGTGGGTTTTTTTCTTGGTAACAAAATAAAAACTAAGTTAAAATATAACATAGTTTATTGCTTTTATTTTCCATTATGTTGTTTTGTTTCCTGTCTTGCATAACTGGAAAAGAATATATTTAAAAATACACACATTTTCTTCTGTTTTCTGATGTTTTACTGACTACCAAGGCTATTTTGACCACCAATTCACAGTGTCATACAGACTTTATCTACCCTCAGCCTCTGACCACTTTGATTTCTATTTATTATTTCTTTCAAAGTGATATTTAGATTCTGTAATGCAAGGCTCTATTTAAATATATAAAAAGAAAGGGACTTCTAGATAGATCAATTGCAACTTGAAGGGACAGAGAGAAATACATTTCCATCAATTTTCCAAAATAATAATATTGCAGGGGAGTAATAGGAAGCACAATAATAGAAACAGAGTAAAACCACTTGCTAGAAGTCACTGAAAGAGGGACAGAGCAAGGACTGTTTGAAACTGTCTGAGTTGGGTGGACCCAAGCCAGGCAAGCTTCAAAGCTGGGAGATGATATTTCCATCAGTGCCACTGCACCTTGCTGAGAAGCTCCTTATCCTCAGGCCAGTACAACTGCACTGCTCTCGGGTGGCAAGGTAATACCTCTCCCCAGCACTGCACTATTTGTTGCGGACGTGCAGCCTTGGTTTGGCACTAATCCAAGGATTTCTTCATAACACAACATTTTCTGCAATATATACAAGCCCACAGGAAGCCTGTAAATGTGCTGTAAAGTTCATTGTAGGGGCGTTGAGCCTTATCCACAAAATCATCCATCTTCTGATGACGTACTTGGTTCATTTTATCGGGTACTCAGTCTAGAACACAAATATCAGGTCAGGTGGTAATTTCTTACCACAGTTTCTCTATGTAAGAATACCCCACAGGAAAAAAATAAGGAAAGAAAAACACCTTGTGACCTTGCTCAATTCCTTGCATATATGCTTGTAAACGGAGAAAAAAATTCTCTCAATTGAAATAAAAAACCTCTAAACCAAGGAGAGTGTAGAAATGAAGCAGAGGAAACCATGTCCTCAAGAATTTTGATATAACAGTAGTTTTCTGTCCATGCATGTCTAGATAACTTTGGGAATAAATTTAAAAGCCAACATAGTGCTATAAATGTAGGATGTAAATGTAAGGAAGTAATAATGAAATCTCTGGCAAGAATTCGCTTATACTGTGCTCAGTAATACTTACCACATCATAAAAATGTGGTTGCTTTAAAACGTGGTGAGAAGGAAAGAGAGTTGATCCTAGTAATAAAAGTTATGAGCTGTGAAGACAAGAACAGAAAAGTCCTCATTCTGAAACAGTCACAGAAAAGGCAAATAACTGAGATACAAATAGTAAGTGATGAAAGTGATTTCACAAAAAGAAATATTTTACATATATGCAGGAGAATTACAGTCATCTCCCCATTTTTACTAATTCTTCCTTACTTTATTTGCTATGATAAACAATATAAATGTCTGCTTTAAACTGGGACAGTTTTACTGATTAATGCATCTACAGATTACAGAGAGTTTCTGCAGCCAGCTCTGCTTCTCACTTGTAAACTGGAGCTTATACAGAAATACCTAGTGGCTGAATGCTGGACTGCACGTGAGCAAATCACTATGAAAAGCAAAGTCACATTGCTCGCTGTGAGTGCAGAAGAGCACAGATGCTATCAGTAAAGACATCTCCTGAGAAGAACATAAACTAAACTGAAGTGAATTTTTCTTTTTTCTTCTATAAAAGTTATCTGGGAGACAGTTGTGACAGTTTTCTACAAAATGCAGGTAGGAGGCCAAATTTTGATTTCCTTGACTTTGGCATGGTTGTGTTATTTGGGTATATTTTCATTCCTTCACTTTGATTACATGGCAAGACAGTAGAGAACACTTGAAAAGAGGTTTTTTTTAGTGCAAGCAGAAAATTAAGAAGCTATTTTTAGTTTGAAAAACAAATTGTAAGCTTGGCTTGTTTTGCAAAAAGGTCATATTCACTCATCTGATGGTAGTGAAAGAAAAACAACACACATCAGAAATCTCAGACATTAAGATATGTTTGGCAAATATAATTTCTAAAGAAAGGAATCAACTACTATATCTGTCTTTTCTCTTTCCTGTCCTCTCTTCACTCCCAGTGATCTTTGTGCCTCATTGTCTCAGAATTTTGCAGGAACTTACACTGTCTACTCCTGTAGCACCAGGAGATGCTGTTTATGGTAGCCAAGTTAACCTCTGGTTGGAAACAAGCTCCTGTTAACCACTATAGATCCCTGAGCAGCATGTCCAGAGTCACAGGGAGAAGCTGGGCAGGGAATTAAACCTCAGCCCTGTAACACTCCAACCTCATGTCCTTGCTAGGCATTTGGAGATGGGGTGGGTGCACAGCAATTTTTTTCCACTAGGCCTGTGTCCTTGGACATGCTGAGCTTCATTCCAAAGGCTAGATGTTTCCAAAGACTGTGTGTGAAAATGCAGCACTCTAACAATACTCTATCCTGTATTTCACAGTGACTAGAAACCCAGGGTCTTTCTGTTGAGTGGGGCATGTGCCTGAGCAAACCTTTTTAATCAGATTCTAAGGGCAGGGGATGATTTCTCACTCAGAAATAGATGTCGAGTGAACACCAGCCATTTCAATCCCTCATATAGAGGAGATATATATGCATCTTGCACAGGTGGAGAGAGAACATCAAAAGAAAAATAGTATCATAGAAAAAAAAAGAAAATAGAAAAAAAGTCATGATAAGCTAGTTATTGAAAACACCATGGAACCAAAAATAAAACACAGAAAAATATTATTTTAGTATGCACTGACAGGAGTGGTGAAACATGAGAATTATGTTCTGCATACTGTTTTGAAAATAGAAGTATTGAAACCATTGTAGCAGAAATATTGTGAAGGCCTTCTTGTGTCATAATTATTTCTAAACAAAATTTTTACTTGTCACATGATGGATTTTATTACAAAATAACCCAAACCTAGAATTCCAAATACTGATTTAATTATCAGCAGAAAGTGAATTGCTTAGTAACTGAAAACCATCATATATAAGCAACCCCCATCTCCCTGCTGGTGTAAATAGGGTTAACTCCATGCAAGGCTTCCTGACTGTGTCTTATACTCCCTTGCTTATTTCTTGCCTCTTAATACTGTGGTATTCACAAAAAATCCATCATATTTAATGTTTGCTTTAACCTTTAAACACCTCAATGCCTAAAAAAGTCCAAACCTTTTTTGCTACATTCCCAGAGGTTATTCCAGTACAAAAATTCTTACCTTTCCTTGTTTTCTCTTCAGCTCAAATCCTTCCCTGATTTTAGTTAAGAGGGACAGACTCTGCTTCTGCTTGCTCCAGTGTTTAAACCAGTTCTTTCAGCACATTAAGTCTTGTAAGAACAATTTAAGATTTTCATCATAGAGTTCACTACAGCCTAATTTCCGTGAGTAGATATGTATGTGAAACTGAGCAAGTCTTTAACTGGAAGGAATAGAGGGTCTGCCTCCTGATTTACCCATCGGGTTGTTTTTGAGTGCCATGAATCCTGAATGTCCAATCTGGCAGGTCCGCTGTGAGGAGCACAGTAACATATTGACCAGGGCCTGTATGAGATGCTGTACAGTTAGAAGCCCCATGAATGAATAGATTTCTGTCAGTATAGTCAGGCTTTGGATTCCGCCTGAGAACTGAGGAGAGAGAGGGAGTGGGCAGACATGAATTTTCCTAGTTGCAGAATTCAGCTGTTGGAGAGAAAGTGCAACTTTTCAAGAACAGAAGGTGTGGGTGCTACTTCAGAAGTACAGCTGTGAGGAGGAAATAGGCTGTGAAATACTTATGTTAAGATACTCATGCAAATGATGCACGTGGGTCCAGTGTCTGAGAAACACTTTAGATCTGTTATGTAGAAAATCCATGTGAATTGACTTCTTACAGACCAGTTCCAAAGGAACAGCTAATTTCATGTAAATTAAGACTGTGGCAACATCACTCTTCTATATGAGTAGTCTTTCTTAATATGGAAAGTAATATTTTACTGTTCCAGATAGATTAATAACTTCAGTTTACATAGCATAGATACAGTACAAGCTTCCCAGTTGTCTTCTCTCAATGAACAGTCTTCTGTCATATCCATATTCCCACTCAGTGGCAGGGATACACATGCATTCACACACTGAAAACACAAAGTAGTTACTGTAAATAGCTTGAAATCACAAGTAGCTATTATTTTGTACTATCTAAAGATGTTGCCTCTGAAATGAAAAAGATCTGAAATGCCACCACTCTTTGCTATTCTAGGGACTGGAAGTGCTATTGTACCTACAATTGTTTGCAAACTGCAAGATTTTTAATGAGGATACGTAAACCCCACTCCTGTGACTGTCTGCACTTCCAAGACCCTCAGTGCCAAAATATGAAAACTATTTCATGGATTCAAGAACAGATATCTCTCCACATGAACTCAGAATTTCCCAGACATACAAGCAAAATCTACCTCAGTGTCATCATTGTCCATAACTTTGCTGTAAAATGTAATAACAAATTTGTATAATAAATCATGAATATCACTCTCTGGCGTTTGATATAAAGGACGGGCTTTCCACTTACATCACTGATGCATTATTTTCTTTTTAATGTCTCAATCTTACTCCAGTTTCTAATGCAGTAGGAAGAAATCACAGTTATTTTTGCTAGGTTTCCATTTCAAGCCTGCCTGAGCTCCCTGCACTTAAATTCAATGCCAGCTTTTTCCCACAAATATATGCTGTTAAAGAAGAAAGCTAAAATTCACAGAGCTGTCAAGTAAGATATCCATTAAGGTAGTAAGATGCCAGTGTTCAAACTTCGACATTACAGCATTAAATCTCAAAGGAATTCACTTTGCTAATGAGAAACAAGACAGGAAGGAGTGCATGATGCAGAGGGGTGGGAGACAGGATAAAAATATGGAAAAATACGACAGCAAAATAGAAAGCACAGATTGAGATACCACAAGGAATCTGAATTCCTCAACTAAGACTTGTCAATGAGATTTTTAGCATATGATATGTCATTTTAATTAAATTATGGCCCAGAGTCAAAGAAGAAAGCCAATGGCCTAGGTTTTTATTTCATTTTTAGAACAGAGATCTTATCTTCTACAGTATTTCATGAACTCCTAATTAAATATGGATTTATGGTTTTAAAGTACCTGAAAACACAGCATGACTTTTTAGGATTCATGCTTTGCTGGACTCAGAGCAGTACTGTGAAAGAGTGAAATTCTGGCCCTTCTTCATAGGTTCAGAGAGATGTGGGTAAGGTGTTAGGAAAAAAGTTTAGCTTGAGCACGGTGTGCAAACAATGTTACTACACTTCACAGCAATAAAGAAAAGTGTCACTTTGTGTGCAAACACATTCAACAAAACTTTACTCGTGCTTACTTATAGTAGCAGGGCGCAATTTTATACAAACCTAATGACTTCCCAGTACTGCCAAAAGTGCTGTTTCAATCTGATGGTTATTTTTTGCTGTGCCTGCCAAATCCTACATTTTTTGGCAACTCTAATTGCACTTCTTTCACACCCCATCACATTATTTCAAACAAATACATAATCTCTTCTATTTAAAAAGTATAGTATTTCTTTCAAAAAAAAAAAATCTGCAAACAGTTTTGTTTGTGGTGATGATTTATTATTTCCTATATTTCAAGTAAGTTTACAGTGTCTTAAGACAGAAGTGTAGGCTCTGAAGGCGGGGTGCAAATGAATATCAGCACCTGTTTCGTTGTGTTCATATAAGAAGATAATGTGGAAAAAATTAATTAAGTGTGTTCAGCTGAGGCTCTTTTGATATTACAGTGGGCAGATAACTTCTTGAAGGTCAGCTTCTCCTAAAACTTCTTGGAAATTCTCACAGGATGAAGGTTTATGGTGCTCTAGTTAACAAAGCAATGCTTATGGTAACTGAATATCTATCTATCTATCTATCTATCTATCTATCGATCTATCTACCTATCTGCATAAACCATCAAATTTAGGAAGTGAGACCCTAACACAAAACCTTCCATGACAGATTTACTCAGTAAAACTGAGGATAATAGTGCTGTCTTAGAATTGAAGGGGTTTGTGCTTGCTTAGGACAAATGTCTGGTGCATGTGTATGGCATAGTTCCAGAATCATCAGAAATATGGGAGTTTCTTGTGGGGGCAATGTACTGAAATTATTTGTCAGCAGGATGTATGGCTGTTAAGGTAAGTTAGAAATGGTTCCTATTTTTTTCAACAGTTTCTAAGTGGAGATGCATAGTATATGACAACTTAATTTCACATTATTCTGCAGAAATGACTGATTTGACAATGTCAGAAGCTTAAAATAAAAGCAATAATAACAATTAAAAAAAAATTAAAAGTACTAAGACTCACCCCAGTATAAATACATTTATTTTCATGGAATACACTTATGTCTTTCTCTGCCTGTAATCTCTTTGTGAAAAGAAAAAATAAATTAAAAGTAGAATTCCTCAAAGAAGAGTCCTGGTCCAAATTCACCAACTGTCAAACTACACCATCACAAGTAAGAGGAGAATCAGTCTTGATGCTCTACTGCAGCTTGTTTTCATTGATTCTTGGAATTTAATCACATTTCAGCTGTTGTTTCTGTGAGATGATTTCAAAACCCATTGAATTAAATTGTATTACACCAAGAGCCTGATTTTTTTTCACTGCAACTGCACTCAAAACCCAATTTTTATGTCTTAGAAAAATAGAAGTGTTTTCTGGTGTCATTTAGTTTAAATGGCTTTTTTTTTTTTTTT
>VZRQ01010456.1:174389-191888 GCA_013397975.1 Machaerirhynchus nigripectus
ATGTTCCTTTGAAAATTAGGTCTGGAAATCTGTTTTGAAATTCAGAATCCATCAAAGTCTGTCTCCTGTGAAATTGGTGTTTCTCCTTGAAGCTTTCCATCCTCAGTGAAAAGGTTTCCATTTGACTTCATTTAGCAAATAACTTACAACTACTACTATTTTGTAGAAACACTGATTTTTGAAAGTGCAGATTCAGTTTGTAGTATTAGAAATCAGGCAAAAAATTTCTAATGTAAGCATTAGAACACACTCTTTTAGGGGATACCCAAACAAGTTGGGACCTTATCCTACACATTCAGTCACAAATCCACAGTGTCTTGTGGCTTGAAAAACAAATACAAAACTCTCTGTAACTTGTACAGATAAACTCTTCAAAATGCAGATGAAGATTTTGAAAGCAAAATAATTAGAAAGCATTTGGCTAAATACAAAGCAGTAAAAAATGTACAAATCCCCCACCTTTGATCATTATGTATTTGTGAAAATAAATTTATAGCTACATTCTTACTCATGAATGTCCAGCCAACATCTGAGATATGCTATTTTCCTTCAGTAGTTATGCATCAGAAGTGAACATTTAAACTCACATTCAAGCATTTGTCAGTACAGAAGTCTTAGGCCTCTAACAAAGATCTGTTCTGGGAATGATATTTGAAAAAAAAAATATTGAAGAAAGTGAAAAGGTTTTTCTTGTAATTGTCCCCAATATTTCTTCTGACAGTCAGGTAATTTATGAACTTTTATTCTTTAGATAATCTCTTCAGTCACCAAGGTGTAGACCTTGACAGCTGCAAGTGGTGCAGATTAAACCCCTCAAACTCCTTGCCAGTGATCTGTATTTACTGAATCTGTACATGAGTCCATTGTAATGTTAGTTTTAACCACTTTCACACTTCAAAAACATGCAATGAGTTAGAAGTGTGAGCATGGCCAGTTACTCAATGCACTCATTGGATCAACCACGTAAAGGCATTAGCCTGAAATATCCCCACGGATTGCAATTATCTTTTCTTATGCTAATGCCCATGGAAAATGTCCTTGCAAGTTCTCCTTTTGTCCTCTCTTTCATTTCCTGGGTCCACCTCTTCAAATGGTGCAGGTGAACATCAAAGGAAAGTGATGCATTTGGTGACTATAATGCCTCAGACAAGCACAGGTCAAGCTTTCCAGTACTTCATGCAAAATGCTAAAATCCTCTGCATTTCCTACAACTGAGACCACACAAGCATACATAATTACATTATGTGGATTGACAATGAAAAATTAATTTAAACCGGTGTGCTCTCAGCCATGCAATTTTGGAGTAGTCTAATTTTTCTAGGAACTATCCCTAAGGCAAGGCTTACATTGCCTAGAAAGAAAAAAGGTTTAAAATACATCAAAAATTTTCAATCCTCTTTATCTGCTACTTCTCCTCCCTAAGAAATTTCATGCCCTCAAAGGCTTTTCCGAACCATATAACCTGATATTAGGAGTTTGGTGTATTTAGTCAGGAAATATAAAATATTTCATTTGATTTATATGATCAATTATAACTCAAAACACAGTTCTAGTACTCTCTGTTCAGTCATCGATAACAAATTTATGAGAAACTAAGAAGATAACACTCAGAACAAAAATTTTTCCTGTAAATTACAAGCACAAAGGCAATTCCAGAACTCTGTAAACTGATTGCACATATTCTATGAGCAAAAAGGAACATTTTCAAGTCTAATTTGTTGTTAATAGTGCACAAAAGTCCATTTTGAATATTCTTTAAAATTTGCCCCCCAGTTTCATATATAATAATAGCCTATCTCAACACAGAATGTCTTCCTAGGCTTTGAGAAGAGATCTTTTATTTTGTATTCTGCTTTAATAAAAATTTAAAAATAAGCATATTTCTTTCTGCAAGCTCAGCACTTCAAAATACACCATGTAAAGGACAAGCCAAATGTTTTTATTATAGTCAGAGCTTCTATATATTTTTTTCTCTTTAAATTTTTTGTGATGTATTTGAAATGCTTGTGGAATCTTGTAACATTTAAGAATATCTTTTGTTTTGCTTAACAGGAAAGCACATAAGCCCTTATTCAAGATGATTTATCACTATGATAACAATAGATGTTGATTTTCTTTTCTCAGGCTGCTGTTTTTTTCTTGTTAGAGAACATTCAAAAGCAGAAGAAAAAAAGTAATGAGAAATGCACTTGTAAGATGCTTTTGAAGTCGTGGAAAGTTTTTATATTAACAGTACTCAGCCATTCATTACTGCTTCTTAGCAAAGTATTTCTCTGCAGTATAAATCAAATCTAGGAAAAGTGAAACACATATTCTAGCATAGGGGATGTCAAGATGCAAGGTGTGTAATTTTGGGTTTATCTGCATGCACATGCATACGTGCAAGCACGATTTTGCTTTGCTCACTTAGCTGACATATTAGTCCACTACTCCTTTCACTAAAGGGGAGCATTTGTCTGTCATTTCCCAAAGTATTTAATGCAAGAGGAATTCCTAACACACCCCATTTTGTCTCCTCTTTTTGTCTGAGGGTGAAGGGGAGGGCTGGCTTGTAGATTAGATCTCATGAATCACTCTGAGAACTGCAGAGCAAAGTCAGATCTGTTGTATTTCCTAACCTTAGACCCACTGGGATGAATGTCCTCCTGTACAGCACAGCAATGATTCACTTGTGCACAGGCAGAACTTCCACCACTTGGCCACAGTTACACCCCGGATACTGAAGAAACTGTAAAGTGAGGCAACAATTTGAAACAAACAGCACCAGGACGTTTGTTATCCATGCTCTGGGTGATTCAGCAGAGAAAAAACCTCATGCTGCCCGTGAGCCAGCCAGGGCACATCACCCTTTGTGTTACTTGGAGGAGTGACTTCGGAAGCCATGAGCAAACCGTGTGTATTTGTACTTTCTGCTGCGATAGAGCTGCAGTCCCAAGCAGTTTCAGAAGGCTTCCCTTGCCAGCTGCTGTCCCAAACATCGTTGTGTGGTGCAGTGTAGGAAAGATGACTTCTCCACAAGCTCAGGCCTGAAAGACATAAAGCTGTTGCATATCCACTGAAAAATCAAGGGCAACAGAAACAGCTGAGCAGCTCCTAAGAAACTCTGGTTTTCACCTAAAACCCATCACATATTCTTACCACATTTGACTATCAGTATTTAAAAATACAGGGACTTCTAATCTGTGTAATTTTTATTTGCTGAAGTCCCTTTTCTAAGAGTGGGTCTGTGACCTGACTTTTGGGTGACTCTGTTTAGGGAATTATAGAACTAGTTAGGAAATACACTTCACCATGATTAGTTCTAAAATGCAGTGGCCATGACATTTCAAATATCAGGAAAAATCCTGCTGCAGAATTCCTTTTTTATTAGAATATATTGAAAGATACTACTTGTCTCAAATGATAAAAATCTAGGGCAAGAAGAACGAGATTCATAGCCTGAGAAAGTGCCATATCCCCGAAAATAGCATTTTCTCATTTGAGCACACATGGAACAATTTGGGTTTTGACAGCTTTTGGTGTTTTACCTTTCTGTCCTACGGCGGGATGGAAAGGTGTTTCAAAAATACTGGAATTCTCATGATTTGAAACCCTTTATTTTATTTTAATAATTATACAAAAAACTTAGCATCTAGGTTTTTTCCCAAGAATAAGAGTTTTGTAGCAACCTTTGAAAAACACCTCCTCTCCAACGTTTCTTTAACAGGAATTAAATAAAAAGATGGTGACGGAGGAATTGCAGTATTTTGGTTTCGTAAGCATCATTAACTCCACCTTAATTTTAGTAACCCGATGTTTGTTTTGGAAAAGTAAAATGTTTGAAACTTAACAGGTTGCAAAAGTATTTTTTTATCTTGCATTCTTGATTTATCTGGGGTATCCATCTGCATTTCTTGTTCCTGACATTTATGTTATAATTGAAACTCATCTAATTGACTGTAGTTATTCCAAGGATATTTCCTGTAGTTGCATTCAGTGAAACATGAGCTCCTGAGCCTACTTTAGTGATTAACTTGTATAATTAGTGTTTGTTTGCTGGGGAAAAAAAATTATTATTGCAAATTTTTGGCCTCTGGTCAAAGCAATGATTTTCTTTGAGAGTAAATCACAATAATGCTATATCCTCTGGAGAATCGTAAAAAGCACAAGATATAGTTTCTGCCATCTAAACACATCTCCACAACAATAATGAGTTTGACTGCTTTTGAAGGACTCAAATCTTTTGTCATGCTGAGTGGTATGACTAAATTATGACTTAAGATAACAGCAATAAAGAGAAGCTTTCCTGTTTGCTGTGTGGCTTTCTTTGCTGGGGGTGTGAAATCAGACTCCCAGAGAATTTCTCTTGGATAAGTTTGTCCCACCTCACCTTGTGACTAAACAAAGCATTGCCTCAGACCCCAAAGACATTGCTCTCATCAAAGTTCATGCTGTAGGAGGAATTTCCCCGTGAAAGAGCAGCCGCCCACAGTACTGAGCTGCTGCTTAAAGACAGACCACCATTTTTGGGTGTAGCTTCTGAAGAAACAGTAATTTGATCCTCATGCCTGGTATTCTAAAATTAGCAGTGCTTTTGCTCAGTGATTGAGAGTGTCCCTTTAGAGTGCTCTTCTCGAACAACACTGAGAGGAACAATCAGTAAAATATCTGCAGAACTCCTAAAGGAAAACTGAAAAGCCATGATTTGCAAATTATCTTGTTGTAATCTTCTTCTGTTAGAGATGGGACTCATACAATTCTTCCAGCTGAAAACAGTGCAGCTGTGGAGGGTTACAACTTTCACCCCTTAACCTCCATCTTCAGAGGAGCAAATAGGATCTGTGTTTGGGATATGGCATGCCTTAACACCCAGATCCTAAACCTTGGGTTGTAAAATAATGGTCATGGAGGCTGAAAATATTTAGGCATGTAGTGGTAGTTTACTAAAAAGTGTTTTGGAAGGGATAAAAAAAATTTTTGCCTTCTACACCACCCCCTTCTCCTTAAGTAAATGGTAAAAAATCACCTGAGGAATAAGCAACGTTCTGGGTGCAGTTTTGTTTGAGCTGACTTTTTGATGAAGCGATTGGAGCTTGTCACCATGGTAAACAAGCAAACAGTCTGCTGGATTGACCTGTGCAGCAGCTCCTGTGGTTTTTTCCCTACTTTGGGTGTCTACTGGATTTACCAGAAGGAGGAAGCGGAGCTGTCTACTTTACAAAAATAAAAGATTAACAGGTACTTATTGGAATGTGATCTCTTCAGAACTAAACACTAATAGAGGTTGAAGTTAATTATGCATTTAACTTCTGGTTAATGTCTAACCAGCCAGGGAACTGGGTGTACTCTTGTCATTTCAACAAAATATAGAGTGACTCATCGCAGCAACAGATTAGCCCTATCTTGGGTCTACACAAAGGTTTACTATTTTCTGCTAAGAAAATATGACCTCTCAAGAAAGGTAAATGGTCCATACACCCCATTCTATTGACAAGACTTGAGGTAACTTTGGTGTTTGCAAACTCTTTGAGAATTAGATATGATGGTCTTGAAATAAAACCTGAGAAAAGTAATTTTACTTACAAGTAGCTATTCCAATACCTTTTCTTGAGACATCTCTTTAATTCCTTTATCATTTCCACTTGGACTTTACTTGATTAAAATTAGCTTATTCTGCCTCTCCTGCAAAGCCAGCCCTCACTTGACTCAGGTGTTCCTGACTCTTCAGAATGGATAAACTACTTGTGTCGCTGTATGAGCTAAATATATCTGAGGACCATGAGCATGAAAGGACACTGAGCTTCACTCTCTATTCTTATGAACTCAAAAGTTGGATTCACAAGAGATCATATTTCTTTTTAAATTTACATTATCACCAGTAAATTAAAGTTCTACATTACAGAGTTGTTCATTTTGCTTAGGCATGTGGGATGTAGCTGTGCTATTTCTTTTGCCCTTAAATTCCGCTTTGAGATTGGTGTTTACAAAATACAGTTTGAACAGTCCTTTCCAAATCCAAACAAAAAAGTATTTTGCTAATTCCCCAATTTTCTAAATGTCTCGTTCAAATCACTCAGGGATATACCTTTTCCTCAGTCTTTGCTTTTTGACCCATGACTTAGTATGACTTAACTCCTTTTCTTTTGAAGTATCATTTTTCAGAAGATCATGAGGGACATTAGATGATTAAACTTCACATAACTAGCTGTGCTGCTGGTGCTGTAACACTTACGGGCCTCAGCTTACTGCTGGGTCATTTCAATTCTCTGGGTTAAACCAATGAGAAAACACTGAAAATGTCGATCTTTTTTCTTCCTTTTTTTCCCCTTCCTGTAAAAAATAACCTAAATGATACTTAGACAAGATAGCTTGAGGGTTATCAGAGTTAAGACTTTTGTAAATAACTCACTTTTTTTTCTAATGTGAGTATAAAAACTCAGTTAAGAACAATAAGGTGAAGCAAAACCATTATTTTTCTTAAAAAAAGGGAGAAAACGTAACTATCACTCTAAGAAAGCTGAGAATATTTTGTCTTGTTCACAAGCAATCTGAAAATTTAAGTTTTCATATAAGCCTTTTTTTCTGTTCTATTTTGGACCATTTTTTGTTTCTGTACAGGTTTGTTTCAGCAAGACATGAGTCAATATTTAATATAAAAGTCTGACAGTGTGTTATTGGTATCAGCATTATAAATGTTTGTCTAATGCATTGGGCAAACTGTTGCAGGATTTGGTTTCATGTCATATAAGGAGAGAAGAACAGTGCTTGTTGAGACTTTGATCTTATCCTTATCAACATTAGTTCTCTCTGCTTCTCAGAGAATCTGCTGCACAGAAAAGCAAGGATCACAAGCTGCTTCTTGGAAAATGCAGAAAATCTTTAAGAGGTTGGGAGAAAAGGTAGAACGTGTTTCTGAATTGTGTTGAAATATCTCCTACGCCTGTTCTCCTCCCTTTACTATGAGGATGTTTTAACCCTCCCAGGTGGTGGGAAATATTTGGAAGGGGAGTTTCTTTGTATACTTAGCAATGTGGGAAAGCTACGAGAGGGGTGTTCCCTGAAAGCAGTGACTCATCCCCTGTGTTGAATACAGGCTTTGTTTACTGTGGAACTACTGAAATAAATACATTTCTATTTAGGCATAAAACTTTCACTACATGTACCTAAAATTAAAAAGTCAGAAAAATACTTGAAATTATACACCTACTAGTTTCAGGAATGGTCCCCAGTTGTTTTGCACTTTGCCAAGCAGAACCCTTGTTTATGCAGGCTCTGCACGTTTTGGCACTTACCCCAAGTCTTAGTAAAATTTACAGTTCCTCTCTGATAACAAAATTCTGAACATTCCTGCACTTTGCTGGTGGCTAAGGGAGATACCTCTCATTCTGCCCAGCTAGTTAATGGTTAGAGAATCTTTCTTGACTCTCAGAGATGGAATCACTGGTATCTCTGGTTAGCCAGATGACGCTGGATCTTCTCTGATTTGCAGGACTCAATCTAAAGAGCATAATGCTTTGTAATACCAAGGTTAAGCACTTTCAGGTAAGCACATTCAGTGTTATTGAAAGTGCTCCATTTTATTTAAAATGTAAGGCTGCTTGCAGGAGACGTCTCTCCCCAGTTGCTAAGTTATTAAGGTTCTCCCTCGGTCCAATAATTATTTCATTACTCCATACAAAAGGAAGCAGAGTTTGACAAAAGAGTCCTTTTTCTTCTCCCACTGACTATAAAAGGAGTATAATCCCTTACCTTTGTCTTCTTAATTCTTCCTGAATTAGTCACCTAATTTAGATGATGTGAATTTTTTGTGTGTTACTGAGGGCTGAAAAATTCCAGCTGGTGTCCAAACACCTGAATGTTGGTGTTGTGATGTTGGATTTTAGGGCCTGCATGACATCTAAGCAATACACATAAAGGTGTTTCCAAAGAAACTCTTCATTTAGATAAAATTACTACAATTAAGACTAATGTAAACCAAGATATCTTAACAAAGATCAATCTACATGTTTTAAATTTTTTGTAGGGTTTGTACTGTGTGGGACACATATTAAAAATAATCTCACATATCTTCAGCTGTCTTTGCATATCTTTGGGTATACACATCAGGACACATATTTTCAGGTGTGTGTCCAGTCAGAGAGCTTTTTCTTTAGTAAATAGATAAAGACTTAGTGATTTTGCTTCCCAGCTTAAGACAGGTACTTAAAACAACAAGAATAGATCACACTGACATTTTTTGTCCATTGACCACTGAAAAAGTTCAGACAATTAACAAAGTAAGATTTATATTACAGTATAAACTGAGGTTAAGTGAGATGGCTCTTATTACCATATCACAGTTTGAAAGTCACAGTTCCACTATTTAAATTTTGAATAAGACCAATACACATTCTATAAAAATCAACTGATTTTATAGAGGCCAGCCTGAAGTGAAAGAGCTTACTGTCTTATAAACATGGGTTACTAGATCTCAAAAATATCAAAGGCAGTAGAACACTTTGAATAGACAGGAGCGAAATTGACTATAACAGTCACTGCCACAGTCTGTGAGGAGAAGTTTGAAATGCTAAAAGTGTGTGCAGTGGAAGAGTGTTCCTTTATAATTTGCAGCTGCAAGCTGGACCAAATTCAGATAAATGATTTAATATTTACAATGAAGTTACACATGAAATGCAAGAATGGTGAAAATGTTTTAAATTCTCTCCTGATCTGAATAAGCTTCCCAGCGTTATGTAGGTCCCAAGAGGAAGAACTGAACAGTGATATTCAATTCCATAACTGAATTCCTAAAAATTTCTTGGAAGGAACACAGTGGAATTATGAGACTATTTTTTAATATGCTGGCATAACAAGCAGTAAATTGTCTTGATAAAGAAATCTGTTGCCTCCCTCTTTTTAAGCTAGAAATCAGTTGTTTGCTTCCCGTTTGGTAAGCTTAAATAATAGCCCTGTAAGTGAACACCTTGTCTAAGTAGATTGATACTTTTCAGGTCAAAGAACTTCTATCACCCTGTGACTGGTTCAATCTTCTCTTAAAACCCCATTTTAGGGAAATCAACCTTAAAAGACCTTATTCTAAATTGGAAGCCTAATTTTGTTTCTCTCACTTGTAGCCTAACAGTTCCATCAGAGCTTGAGCAAAGAGTAACTTTGCTCCATTTATGGCCTTTATGAATAGACTGTTGTTAACTGGCCACCAAATACAACAATCCAACTTTTTTCAAGCTTCTAGAAAAAACCCATAATGCAATACTGAGAGTTCCTCCTCTTGCATAGGAAACCCCATTAATGGCTTGGTTCACATATTGAAGTCAGTCACAGCATGTCAAATCCTTTATCAGTCACACATCAATTCCCCTCTGAAATCCTCAATTACATAGCTCAGAGCACAATCCAACAAGATAAACTCTGTAATCAAATGCAGTGAATATTTACTGGAATATACGTGTGCATGTGTGTATTTATATACTTATATACGTATGCTAATTTTAATATTTCCATTATAAACAACAACAACTTGCCCTATGTCTATTTATAATGATCACAAAATGTTCAGAGATTCAGATAATAACACATTAGCACTTGGCCAGCTGGAGAATTTGTGATGGCTGCCAATTACTCAGAATTCTTCTAATAAACAATAGTTTCTCCCCCTCTTGGAATATATGGAAATGGGCTATTGTTAGAGTGCTGCTGTACTGAAATGGCACCTGGGCTTGCTGTAATGTGGAACACTGCATTCCAAGCGAGGAACAAAGCTACATGGAACTCCGTGTCCCAAGCTATTCCCTGCAGGGTCTATGGATCTCTCCAAGAAAAAAGAAGGGGGGGAAGAATGTGACAGGGCAGCTATCTTAACCTTCATTTGGACCATGTTTACCTGTTACTTACTTAGCCCATAGTACCAAAAGTTGAGCAGGGTTTGTGAAACGATGAGATGGTTAAGAGAATGCTATTGTTTTTTAACCATAATTCATGGGATCCACATATACATTAGTACAAGAACTTGCCTCAGGGGCTCAGCAGCCTCTGTGCTAACAACTTAACACATTCCTGGGGTCACTCAGTTTATTTCTTTCAGTCATCAGCTTTTTTCCAGTTTCCCTTCTACTGTATTCAGTAATTGGTACAATCCATTGATTTCGATTCTGCAAGTCATGAGCTGGCAAACGGGATTTAGTCCTTAATTTCCTCATAAATCTCTCCTAAATTTATGAAACAGTCAATTTTATAGTCAGTAGAATGGCGAGTTATGGCAAACCAGAATGCTACTGCTGTGGTACAAAGAGCAAAGCAGAACTTTAAATATATATATTCAGGTGAGCAAATAATAATTTTTCTTTAGTTCTCACTGAAGTAGAAATTTCAAATTTCTATTCTGTTTCAGCAAGTGTTTTTTATGGGGGAGAGCCTCAACTTTCCCATTGCTCCATTCAGATTTATGATCACATTTAATTGCAAGACACATCCCTAAGGATAAATACAGAGAACAGAAATTACAGAAATCAATATTTTGGTCCAAGTTCTTCTCTAGCTGTCTACTGGTAAACACATATCTCAACAAAACCCCATTTTATAAAATACATATTAAACTTCTCCAGGCATAAATCTCTTCAGACATACTGATACTCAATTGTAGTACCAGTAATGTGGTCCATGAGGCCGCAAGGTCTTGTAAAGGATTTATGCAAATTACTTCTCCAATGTACAGAGTTTTTAGGATTTGGACTTTGGTTGCATGTGTGTGCATGTAAGATGTTTTTAATCCTAATTTCCTCATAGTGTGAGATCAGGTTCTGATTTTATCTCCACGTGGGACACTGAAACAGCTCCCCAGGAAAGTGGTCACAGCACCAAGCCTCCAAGATTTCAGGTGTTTGGGCAATACTTGCAGGCACGTGTTGGGATTCTTGGGCCTGCCCTGTGCAGGGCCAGGAGTTGGACTTTGGTTATCCTTGTGGGTGTCTTCCAGCTCAGGATATTCTATGATGTTTGGAATTGCTCCAGAAGAAAGTTTTGACTCAAACCCACCTCTAGAACACCCTACTTAAAACTAATATATCTTCTTACAACACATATCTGAAGACTTTTTGGGGGTCCTAGAAAACCCTTCTCAGCATTTTACCTGTGTTCAGAGGTGCCCATTGTGTTCACTGCAACTGGCATATTAGGTGAGCATTCCAGCATTCCTATCTCAAATCTCAGTGAAAAAAAAAACAAACCCAAATTGTCCTGAGGTACTGTAACATGCCATTTTTTTCCTGGAAAAAAACATTAGTCTGATCAAGGCCAATTAAAGACATTAGAGTTAAATGATTTACGTGCTGTAATAAAAAAGTCTGCTACAGTCAACTTTCAGATCTGTTTATCTGCAAGGCTTTCCCATAAATGTCTTTTGCCAAAAAGCACTGGAATGACCTCCAAGACAGGGTGCTTAACTTGACTGTACTCTTGTTTCTATTTTAATTAGACTTTAAATGGTAAATATTTACTAATTGCCCTCTGGGTAAATAATTAAGAAATCCTGATCTGTTTTACTAGAGTTCATCTGGCAACACTTTCAGATCACAATCTAGACAGGTTTACCTTAATTAAATGTCCTCTTCTTGTATCATTTTTAGAAACAGAAGTTTCTGAGACGTGCAGATTAGAAGTGTGTGGAAGGAATAGACCCAGCAGGGCCTCAGACACGCCTGCCCCTCCACATTACCAGCTCCAGTGGGAGTCTGATTTCAGGTATTCCTGTTTTATTGTACCCATAGGTTCCTCATCACATGCCAGTGGCCACCACTGGGATTTTCAAGTTAAGTTCCTCTGTGGCCTCAGTTACTAATGTCAGGGAATCTTGCAGGATGATGGCCAGGGAGCTGGGGACCACATGGGACTCCCAGCCCCAGGCAGGAGCAGGGTGGCCAAGGGACAGTGGGGACGGCCCCAACCCTGGCACTGGGCACCTCCCTGAACACTGGGAGAGACCCAGGCTGGGGGTGGGCTGAGGGGCTGGAGACCATCGGCAGGGACGCACAGCCTGGGGGGATGACACAGCCTGACACAGATTCTGGGTCACGGCAGGGGGGGGTTGTTCCCGAGGAACTGGGCAGGGACAGGGAGGCCCTTGCAATCAAGAGCAAAGCTGTGCTATCACACATGACAGCCACCTGTAACCTGCTGGTTTTCACATTATTTCAGCTTGTCCAGGTCTGTGCAGTTTTTTCCTGTGATGGGCATGGTCAGATGCCTACATTAAAATCAATTCTCTCACCAAGGGCAGAGTCTTTTCGGGCTGTCAGGAGAAGCAGATCTCCTTGAAGCAAAGATCACTGTATATTTTTTGTCACTTACTTCTGAAACAGTGCAATAGAAAAATCTTCCACATACATCTCATGCTGATCCATACGCTTGAAGTATGGTAAATCTATAGGTACCTAAAGTCATGTTTTCACAATAGTACCCCACCCTGATGAAGGCCTGTTGTCTCATTTTGTCTCAGTGCCATATATTACCAAAGTGACAGCAGCTGAACAAAATAAAATTTTAAACCAAGGGGTATTTTAAAGGAGTACACAGATGCTTGAAACAGCCAGTAGATGGGCACTGTGCTTGTTCCAGAGTTATTCAATGAAAAGGCATAGTTGGACCGTAAGGAGTTTAATGAAATGATTGCTCAACAAGAATTTTGCTTTAAAAAGGAATTGTGAGGTTGAATAAAGTTCAGGATAGAAGCAAATTCTTTTACTGTCAGGTTAAATCAATAAGACTTTCACATCTGGAATATTGCATTCATTTTATTAGTAGTCTGTCTTAAATGTTCAAGTGCCAGTTTATTAGACATACAAGGAAGAATGAAAAGGATGGTTTAGCTTAAAGTAGAAATCAACAAAAATAAAATAAGATAGAAATATGCAACGAATAATTGGAGAATGTTAACAGGGAAGAATTGTAACCCTTTGTCAGGTCTTATTCTATGGAATTTCAAAGCAATTACTTATTAACATATAACAGGAACAATCATAAAACATAGAAGATTGTATTAAAACCCCATCTACCTATGTTTCATGGCATACCACAGATAATAACCTAGAAGCCACAGAAAATAAGCCTTCCTCGTGTTTAAACTATCTCTTAAATTTGTAACATGGAGCTGTTTACAGTGTTGATTGCAATGGATGGATGCATGGATGCATGGATGTTAGTAGAGAGTGATCCAAGCTAACAGAAAGATGCATATCACTTTAGTGACTTGGGGAATTTGGCAAAGAGTTTGAAGTTCTAAGATTCTCTTCTCCTTGGATTATGCCTATTTTTCCTTTGGTCAAGTATTAAATGAAAAAGAAGGGGGGAAAGTAACAAAGAATGCTATACCAGTTAGATGGCTCTTTAATTTCATCCTACGTTTATATATAATATAAAATCATAGTAACTGTATGTTATACTTCAGGGATTTCTTTTTGTGTCAGAACAGAAGCACTAGACAATATCTGATGTATCCCAGTATGAAAGACATGCTATTAAATTATCAGTATCTGCAATGGAATCCAGTGACACTGAAAAGAAAGACAAGAAAAAAGATGACAAGACTTGTCAGGGTTTCTCTAGTGACAAGGGCTTTCTTTCCCTGATGAGATGAAGACATAAAAAATATGCTAGGAAAGACATTTTCAGCATGATTTTATTAATACATCGAAATGATTGATCAGAGAACAGAATAATGTGCTAAAGTGTATTAGAGTCAAGGAAATTTTTTATGATCATTTCCCATGCCCATATTTGTTATATGCAGATGCAAATAAAATCCATAATAAAATATTTACAAAATTGTTCCAGTATAACCTATCTTCTCTCTTCCAGCTTCTGGTCATTTTGGTGGCAGAGTTGGGATTTTGGGGGCGAGAGGTAGAATTTCCTTTCCTAGAAGCATAAAAGAACTGGCAACCAAAACCAATGTTTGATTGGCAAAAATGCATGGAAAAGGATAATTTCTCCCTTGACACATCCACAATTTAAACAGACATCTGGGTGGGAGGAAAAGAAAGGAGGAACTAAAGAAGATCACAAAACAGGTCAGTGGCAAATCTGTGAAGAGAAGCCAAGCATCATGTCATCAGCCCTAAGGCCTCTAGGCAAGAACAGCTTACTTGGGAATTTTCATTGATACCTACATGCTTTTTATCAAAATCCACTCAACTGAAATAATATTTTACTCTAATTCTCTTAGGCCAATCAGGCATGCCAAGAGAGTTCATGGCTTGAAACTGTAATACAGTGCTGCAGCTGCCTCCAAAAACACCAGAAAAAATGTGTATGTGTTGGGAAGAGTGGGGGCTGTTAGAGTTCTCCTGTGGGAATATGAAAGATGTCGCATGACTGCAGCTTCTCCCCTTGACTGCTGATCCAGTCTGTAATCTGATCTTTGAGTAACCCTGCCTTCATCCCCTGTCTCTAATTATTCATCCCCTCCCTGGGATTTTAAAGTCTTGGTTTAGACAGGTGATCATGTAATCAATAGCCAAAGAAACACAACTGTGGCAACCCGGGCAGAGTTTGGGTTAGTTTTCATTAAACAAACCATTGCATGCCTTGTGGCAGGGAAATGTGGCTTTTTTCTTTATTGGACTTCCTCCAATACTCCTAAATGGCTCAAGACAAAAACTTGCAGCTCAGAGTGCGTGGGAAATTGGTGCTGGAGTCAGTGTGTGATTTGCATATGATTGCTATATGACCCAATAAGTGTGTAATCTACTTGTGTTCTGGTTTTAATTAGGTACGGATAGCCTGTTTCCAAAATAAATAGCAGTTCCAGTGACAGAGGTCTTTATCCATCCAGAGCAAAACTCAAGCCAAGTTTTCAAATGTGTTTTATGTCTTTGCTTTTACCTTTTGGATGTCTCGCCAGTCAAAAATAGAAGTGCCACATTTTATGTGTGGTATACTTCCAGCTGTGTCCCAAAGGGTGAACATGAAGTCACGAGGAAGTCCGTTCATAAATGGTTTTTTCTGTTTGATTTTTTTGATTCAATAAATAGGTTATCTGGTCACCTGACATACATTCTTTAAACCTTGATACATTAACCTGCTGGACTTACTCCTACAAAATGAATAGAAATTTACAGGAAAAGTGCAGTATTTTCTCAAGCTATTGTAACAGAAGATCTCATTCTAAGCCTTAAACTCAAGGTGCTACTGATATTGTTGCTATAGAGCATGAATCAGTAATCACTTTCAGTTTTTATCCATCAGTTAACAATTGCAACATTTTATACAGGATGTGGTTTACAGACCAATCTTATTACACATATGTTTTAAATGTATTGTAATTTATACATTATTTGTTTCTCTTGTTAAAAAACAGTTTCATTGACCGAAAGTTTCAATAAAAGCAGGATCTTTTTATCTTCATGGATATTTTTCAATGTTTATTCTTTCTCTAGCCTTGCTTGTTTTGAAGTTGACATAGTTAAAAGTACTAGAACAGGAATTATAAACTGAGCAGTAATGTCAGTAAGGGTCTAAATTATTTTAATTAAAATAATGCAGGCTCTTTCATTTTCAAGAACCTCAGTGTAGTACATGCTCTTTATATATTTACATTTTGACAGTACTGTTCTCATCAAAGCCAGTGCTGATATTTTTCTTTGATGTCAAAAAGTGCAGTGTTTGTTTTCAAGACTCCCGAAACATTAAGCATGTGGGAGAGAGAGGTGAACAAGGAAGAGCAGGCTTAAGTAGATATATTTGCAATTGGAGGATTGGAAGCACATCATGAGAATTTTTTCCTGTACTAAATGGCCTGTTACAGAGGCTTAAAATGGATTTGAGAAAAAGGTGAGCACTGGGTAATCCTCTTTCCTGCACTCTTGTAATTCCTGGGAATCAGCAGCTAAATGCCTTCCTGACCCAAAGACTTTATCTACATTTGTATTTTAATATCCACTAATGGATGTGTTCAATACTAAATTGTGCAGTTCATTTTTGAACACATTACACTGTTCTCCTTGATAATAATCTGTAGCAACATACTCCACAGTGCAGTAATGCAGCATGTGGAAAAACACTCCATGTCGTGTGTGCGTGAGTGTGTGTGTGTGTGTGTGTGTGTGTGTGTGTGTTTATTTTGAAGAGCCAATCTTGGACACAAACCCAATATGTACTCCTATGCAATGGGACTCTAATTTGTACCTCTGCAACTTACCTTTATATCATCATTTTTATGCTGTTTATAAGATTTGAAGCAAAGAGTCGAACACATGAACATGGTGTGTATTGGGTCTGGCTGAGACAGAGGTCATTTCCCCACACCAGCCCTCACAGTGCTTGGTACTGGCAGCCAGGAAGGGGCTGATAACACCCCAGTGAGTTGGCTGTTGATGAGCAGTGCTTCCACAGCATCAGGGCCGCCTCTCCAGCACCCCTGCTCACCAGCAGCCTGGGGGTGGGCAAGATCTGAGGAGGGGACACAGCCAGGACAGCTGACCCCAACTGACCACAGGGATATTCCAACCCACGTGACATCTGCCCATCCATAAATGCAATGAGAAAGGAGGAGGCCCAGGGAGTATTTGTTATTACATTTGTGTTCTGGTGAAATCACTAGCTGTACTGAAGCCCTGCTTCCTGAAAGGCTGGACATTGCCTGCTGATAGGAAGTAGAGAATAAATCTTTTGTCTTCTTTGCTTCCACACCCAGTCTTTATTTTGCTTTATTAAACTGCATTTATCTAGACCCATAAGCTTTTCTCCATCTTATTTTCTACTCCTACTCCCATCCTGCTGACAAGGGGAGTGATAGAGTGGTGTGGTGGGCACCTGGTATCCAGGCATGGTAAATCCATCACATGGTGACATATCCTTACTGTAGCTTCTGTCATGAATATTAAAAATAGGAAAAGCTGGCTCAGAGTTCTCAACTGTCAGGTAAAACCAGAAAAAGACAAACCATACCATTAGCATATATGCTCAACATGATCTATGTAAGTTTTAAGTGAGTTCTATTCAGTAAATCAGCTAATAGGAGATAATACGGCAGTGCATTGCCTCTGACAACATAATTTAACCTCTCAGTTCACTGATGAGAAGGAACTTAAGATATGTTCCTACTATAATAGTGTACAACTGGAATAATTTTTAAGTTAATGGCTACTGCTCAGAGACACCTCAAAAAGACCATCTTTGTTTTTCACAGTGCTTAACTCCGTATTCCTATTGACCCATGTTGCAGATGTGGAAGAAAATAAATAGATTGAAATTCTTTTTTCCTGTCTGACAATGGTTGGCAGAGTCATTTCTTCTGTTGAGGAGATTAAATACTCTCTTAGTGGGTGAAGGTGTGAGAAAAGATTGAACATCTGACTTTCCTTTTTATTCTTTGAATGTCCCCTTCTGGTATAAATCCAAAGCAAGTTCTCCAAAGTATCTTGAAAATACAATCCCATCTTTTGTGTATATATATACCTGTTGCTAATGCTCAAGTTTTGTTTATATATATATATATTTTTTTTTTTTTAATATACTGTTCTTGAGAAA